>JAVGVS010000450.1:0-30982 GCA_032718565.1 Distichodus sexfasciatus | reverse complement strand
TCCGAAAACCAGATTGCATGTTAAACAATGTATGGTTTTTATCCAGGAACTCATTTAGCTGTTTTTGGACAAGCTTCTCTAAAACTTTGGCAAGGCATGGTAGGATGGAATTTGGTCGATAGCAATTTGGGTCAGATCCAGAACCACCTTTGAAAAGGGGAAAAATTATGGCTGATTTCCAATCAGAGGGGAACTGTAAGGACATGTTAAAAAGTCTTGTGATTTATTTGTGTTTAGCTTGGTCAGTTCATCCTGGACTTCCGAGGTGGAAAAAAGCATGAAGGAGAAACCACTGTTGTTCAATGGGGGCTGAAAATCTGCTGAGGTCACGTCTGAAATGTCCATCAAGACTGGATCAGGGTTTGGCTTTGACACTGTTTGGGTGGCATTAACAAAGTGATGGTTTAGAAGTGAGGCCATTTGAGGCTCCTCAATAACAACAATGTCATTAAATACCATAGAGGTTGGTAAATGAGAGGAAATAACTTTATTTTCCACTACCTTGACTGTTTTCCAAAATGCCACATGCAAAGAATTTCTCTTTAAAATAAGTGAATTTGGCAGTTCTGTGTTGCTTTATTTCTACATTGACGGAAGGCAAGCCAGTCAACAAGAGATTGGGTGGAGCGGGCCTTCCTCCAGAGGGCATTTTTATGATGAATAAGCTCAGCCAGGTCATAAGAAAACCAGGGACTATATCGATTTTTAATTCTACATTTTTTCAAAGGAGCATGTTTATTCATGATCGGACTGAAAGTGTTTTTGAAAAAAGACCATGCCTCTTCCAGGGAAGGGAAAGAGTTAATTCTGTCCCAGGTCACAGCTGCAACATCCTGGAGAAAAGCTTGCATGTTAAGGTTTTTCAAAAAGCGGTTGGTTACAATTACTGGTGGCCTTTTGACTGAAAGGCCAGAGCGTATACATGCAGTAGCGCAATGGTCACTTATTTGACTGAAAACTTCGGCTTGATAGTTAGATGGAGTATTTGTCAAAATAAGGTCAATCAAAGTGGATGATGAGGAAGATAAGGATTAGGTCTGGTGGGCTCAGATATAATTTGAGTGAGATTTAGAGCATCAAACTGTTGCAAAACTGTGTCTTGAGGGTTGATCATATCCCAGTTTAGATCTCAGAGGATATGCATGGTGCTGGAAGTTGACTAAGTGCTAAGAATGCAGAGGCAGGAGCTGAAGGTGCTCTATAACAAACAGCAACAGAAAGAGAGAAAGTAGTTGAAAGCCACAGCTTTAGAATCAATAGTTCAAATTATTTAGGAACTGATTTAGACAGAGTAACGGTACATTGCATGTGATCTTTAACATACATAGCTACAGCACCACCCCTGGTAGTTCTGTCTTGACGAAACACATTATAGCCTGGTATGAAGATGTCCAAATCAGTGTTCATTTTTTAAGCCAAGATTCAGAGATAACAAGAACATCAGGATTAGCTGTGTACACCATTGTGGGACCCCGTAATCACGTAATATTTTATCATTTGTTATTGATACTGATTTACTATTCTTAGGTCCTAAATGTGCTACTCAAGTAATTTGTAAGAAAAAATAAATAATTCCTGTGAGCTGTATTACTGATAGGATGACTTATAAAACCAAAACAAACGGTGCCTGCCCACTGCTTATGGTCAAAGGCAGTCATTAGTTACAACCAGTTGCTAAACACACTTTTTCCTAAACATTTTTTTTTAGTTTCTTTTAGTTCCCTGAAGCTGAGAGCCTATAAAACACAAATATTGTTAGGAAGAATCTTAGTGTTGATCATTGTTTGATGCGCAGAATCAAAACAAAAAACATCACTGAGCTCAGCGTACAGCAAATCTTGCTTTTGTGTTTGGTTTTTCACAATGAGAATTTGGAATGTAGGTGACGGTTCATTTGTGACCCTCCACGGCAAAGCCAGTCGTTTGTCGCCAATTCTCAAAATTGAGTATATGTTTTCATGAAAGGGCATAAATCAAGCTTCAAAACGATACCTATATCGATTGAATCGGATGACACATGACTGAGATATCAACATTCAAAGGAGTCGGGTTTCTCCTGTCACGCCAAGTGAGAAACGGAGAAATCTGCCTTTGAAGTTGACTATCGCCGTAGCACTCACAGACGCTTGGTGCGGTCGCGGCTACGTTTGCATTTACGGTAGCCTACGCTGCATTCACAGCCACACGGATAGCCTACCTGCGTTAGGTTAACTGAACTCGGGAGACGAAGATGGATTCCGGAGAAATATCTTCACGCTAGTCAACCAGTGGATTTAGCGTAAATATTGAAGTAGAGCGGTCAAAACAGAAACTTTTAACATTCTGCTGGAATTGAATTCCTCACCTCAAGAAAGTCACGTTTTTAGGATGGAAAGGGTAAATTTTTCAGCCAAATTTATTCCGAACAGTACAGTATAGACCTTCCACTGTTTCAAAACACTAAAAACAAAAAATCCAACATTTTACCCCACGCAACATAAACGCTCGTTTTTCTCGGAAACCTCCGTTGCAACAAGCGACTGGTTTTGCTGTGGAGAGTCACATTTAGTATAGAAAGTGATTCATTTCTCAGCATCTGAATGGTCTAACGTGTTGCCACCTAATCATGATTTTGACATTTGGCTGTTTTATTAAGTGCTAAAGACAAAAAGAATGTGCATGATATACAGACAATTCTATGGTGCTCTATCTTTAAGAGCAGTTTTGCTAAAACAAATAAAGGGTGAGGATTTTGACTTGAAGGGGCATCCTGCACAACATGCAATATTTGCTCAGAAGTCTTATCTTCTGTTGTGTGTTGAAAGAAGGGGCATAGCTCTAAAAGATAGGGCCAGTATGTACTTTCACATTGACTCTGCAGGAAGACCATCCCAACTCTTCCTGTTCTCCTGATTACTGACTTCCTGCACATAGTGGAGGCTTCCATAAAGATCCTCCTTAGATCACTTTCTTTTCTCTTGCTACCTTTTCAAATACTGTCTCAGTCTGTAATAAATCTGACACAAAACGTACTATTTTCAGAGATGCTTCTGGAGGGGATTTTAAGGAGGATTTAACTCCTCTGAACGTGAAACATTATCCTTATGGCTGCTGCTGCTACTGTCCTATACGAACATTCTACACTTTGGTTAACTCCTTTGGGATATGGGCCAGGTCCAAGCAGCCATTTGGGTTGGTATGAGAAACAGTAGACCAGAGGTTTGTCCAGGTTTTTCCAATTAGCCCTGTGGTAATGGAGTGATTTCACTGATGGCATGGTGTCAGCGGGTTCCGTGGCCCATGGCGGGCGCCACATGGGCAGCTCACCTGCCAGCGGCAAGAAAAGAAAACAGCTACGCAGATGTGTTTATAATTCGATAACACTGCTAATCAGACAGCCAAGGCCAGACGAGAAAGTAATACTCCCTTCCTATATAGAAAAAAAGAATATTATTTAAAAAGTATATTCAACTTTATGAAAAGTATTCATGTTGGGTTTAGATAAAATAATTAGGGTTTAGGTTATATTTAGTCATGTGAGTTTTTGAAGTGAGTTTATTGCATGGCCCTATTCTAGTATGCAGAACTTGATCAAATGTGCAAGACAGTGTTTTGCAACGCCCCAGTTTGGATAGGAAATTTGTATGTGCTCATGGTTTGGGGTTTAGGGTGTTAACCGGCCTGGGGTGGCCGGGGACAAAAAAAACAGCAGATCAGAGGTCTTTATATGAAGCATCTACATCACTTCCTGGTCCAGGGCTTCAGATGAGAAGGGCTCTCACTATAAATAGCTGTATGAACTGTGATTTTAAAAGATGTCAGAGAAGGATGCAGTAACAGCTCTCTGGGGAACCACAAAATACAGTGGTGGTTATGATGTAAAGCATACGTTAATTAACACATATTCCTGTACATTATTATGTGTGTTTTTTTTTTCATTGAATCCATGTTCTTCAAAGCAATAAAGCCAAAGCAGTGATGCATTCAATGCATTATGTACACTAGAAATTTAAGCATGGAGGTGTTTTACTCGTGTTGTTGACTCCTCTTCATAATATTTTTGACAATGCACATTTTAGGATGTTCACCTGATAAATAATATAATGCTGGGGGAAAACATTGAAAACATTGAATGAAGTCATAGAGTTCCTCTAAAGGATGAAGAGTTCAAAAGAACCATGACCAGAAGCAAGACTAGATCATAAAGCCTTTCTACAGCTTTTATCTGCTCATTGTCTTTCTCCCACTCTCCCTCTCACTCGGCCTGTCACATTCTTTTTCTATGTCCCTTGGAAGTGCTTCTATGTGACTTGGAAGACTAGGAACAGGCAGGGCTTCTGAAAGGGTGGTGACTTCCTTTTGGAAAAACATGTCATTAATGCAAGAGAACATATTCTTTCCCATCACAAGATAACCAAGAAGGAAACAGTTCACACTCTTGCATAGCTAAGCTCTACACATTCTCTCTTTGAGTGCAAAGATATTATACAGCACATGCTACATAAGTCGTGTTTCTCACTGTTTATGTGAACATGCTGGTTGCGAAATGTTCCAGGACTAAGGTGCAGTATATTTAAATACGTTCCGCCATTATAATTAACAGGAGTGCTTTATATAAGCCATCTGGTTTATTTTTGACATTTATTATTTTTACCACTGATATTTTTCTTCCTTACTATTACCACCACTCTGTTTTAGTTGAGAATGGACAAAGAATTATGTTTATAAACATATATAAATGAAATATGAACTTTCCTAAACATGTGCAAACAAAATAATAAACCCTCAGTAACAGGGGTGCTTTATAAATCTCATTTGGTTTATCATTACCATTTTTTGATATCTATTATTTTTATTATATTTTTCTTTATTACTGTATTGTTTACATAGTCCTAACATAGAAATATGAAATTTATTCCTGCTATAAACATTTAGTTTGTATGCTTGCTACTAGACATCGGTTCATCATTTACAAATATCAATTAAAAGAATGTTTGCCAATTAAAATGTCAATATTTTTATTATCTGTTTTATTTTCTGTTTTAATTAAGGAGGGAAAAAGAATGAATTAGGATTTAAATTTTTTGAAAAATAAAAAGCTTCAGATGAAATAATTTGGTGAACCCCCTGCAGTACCTCCGCAGACCCCGGGTAGAAGACCAATTCCTTAATGCATCAAAAATATAAATAAATTAATGTTACGATCAGTCATATACAATGGGTAGGGAAAATAATGGAAAAATTATTTTCCAGCTTAATTTACTTAGTAGAACTTTTAACAAACAAGCAAAAAATATAATCAGCAATAATCAAGATGGCATAATATACCTTATATATGAAAACAGTTTAATTAATTAAAATGAAAGGGCAGGCTTTTCATGTAACCTGATTATTCACTAAATTGTTGATATTTACTTTTCTGATTTGATTCACAAAAAAATCACAAATGCTGCTTTATTTCCTATCCTGGCCAATTCAGCTCCAGCCTCCAAGTCACCCGTTATATCTAATTGGTGAATTCCTCCTTCGTCTTTAACCTTAGCTAATGTGTGAGTGTACTGCTGCAGAACAACTGCTGGAATATCATCCAGGTAGAGCTACACACTGGTGCAGGTTAAATATGAAGCTGGTTTTAGCGTAACGGTTAGGGTGGTTGCCCTGTGGTCTGAAGGTCACCAGTTCGAATCCAAGGACTTGTAAAGGTATCGCTGAGGTACTTATGAGCAAGGTGCAGTCCACAAGCGCTTCTCCTCGGCTGCTGCCCTTGTTAACTGCCCACTGCTCCTTCAAGTGCAGAGGTCACATTTGGTTGTGGTGCACCGTGTGCTGTGCTGTGGTGTGTTCACAATGACAAATAATCACTCACTAACTCACTTAAAGTAGTGTTACTAGATTGCATTGTATTTAATTTTTTGGTATTTTATATTACCGGAAATAGCATGACTAGATTGTGCCAGTTCAGGTGTGGAACAGCATCTGGATTACACTTTGGTGTTCATCCTTATTGCATCAGCTAATTAACGAGTGTAAGACCTACAGCTTTGAAACTTGGCAGGTAGGTCCGGTGCCCCACCTACTATTCAGGCAAAAAAAAATTGCACCACTATGCAAGTTGGTGGCGCTATAATAAGCTATTTTGCGCTTTGCCTAATAAATTTCCGTTTTGCCTAATAACTTTTAAACCATAACTCCAATTCTCAAAGGTATACCATCTCACTCCATGGGTCAAGATGAATCTTTATAGACCCTCACATCTATTTCCACCATATTGAATTTCTCGCTAATTTGCATAATATGCAAAACCATCTCTTGCGAACTAGACCCTGGATTTTTGTCCAATCTGCATGCAACTGGTATCATTTGAATCCCAAGACAATCTTCTTTAATTATTATGGAGCACATTTTTCATTTAGGTCTTCATATGGCTGTAATATGCAAATAAATGTGGTGGGCTTGGCATAAGACTGCAACGCCACACACTGAGTGTCATAGAAATCCGGCTCTGGGTGGGCTACAGCTTTGAAACTTGGCAGGTAGCTACTCAGGCCAAAAAAATAAATAAAATGCACCACTCTGCCAGTTGGCGGCGCTATAATAAGCTATTTTGCGTTTTGCCTAATAAGTTTTGAACCGTAGCACCCTAGATAAAAGGATGAAACGTGTCATTTTTCAACGTCTGTACACTTCGATTCATCAAAAACTGATAAGGCTGCAAACTGCATGGACCCCGTAATCACTGCTTGCAGTTATTTATTTTTTTTCTTTTACTGGCGGAAATGGGTTTCCATAGAACATATCACGTGTCTTTGTGCACAAACCATCTCATACTCAGAAACCAAGTTACAGAAGGAGAAAAGAACAACTAGGTAAAAAAGTTTTTAATAAGTACATTTCAATTTTATTAACAGACAATCTTAAAGCAGAACACACCGGTCAGTAAGAGGAGTATTCTTTAAAAGATATTCAATGTCAAATAAGAAGGAACCACTAGATGGAGCTGCATGACAGTCAATGTAAACGTGTTATAAAGGAAGGACAGGTCCGTTGTAGTCTCTGGAAGTTATCAATTTAGAGTGTATGAAATGTAAATGCTCATATTAATACTTTAATGCAGGTCTTCAACCTTTTTCAGTCCAAGGACCTCTTGGCTGAGAGAGAAACTGAGCACGGACCAACCCCAACCCATCCCATTTAGGCCTGATATTCCTGCCTTGCCATTACTTATGGATCCCTAGTCTCACATACACAAGTCTACCCACACACCCCTACATATATGCAAATAGAATAGGGGAATTAAAAATCTATTTTGCACGAGTGTCCTGGCCAAGACAGGCAGCAGTGCAGACCTTAACACAGATCTGACAGAACAGCATTCAACAAAGCAACCTATATTCATTTACTATTACATTCTATATCACTCAGATACATCAGTTCAATCAGATAAAACATTTTTAAGCCGGACGTTTCAAAGCTCCAATTCTTCCCAAAAACCTTTTAAAACATACAGTGAGATCAGATCATGGTACTAATAATTTTTGCAAAATGTTCAGGACAGGTGCAGTATATTTAAACACTTTCCCCCACTATAATTACTTTTATATAACCCACATCAGTTTATTTTTGACATTTATTATTTTTACCACTGATATTTTTCTTCCTTATTATCACCATCACTCTGTTTCAGTTGAGAATGGACAAAGAATTATGTTTATAAACATACATAAATGAAATATGAATGGATGAACTTTCCTAAACATGTGCAAACAAAATATAATAAACCCTCAGTAACAGGGGTGCTTTATAAATCTCATTTGGTTTATCATTACCATTTTTTGATATTTATTATTTTTATTATATTTTTCTTTATAACTGTATTGTTTACGTAGTCCTACTTATAGAAATATGAAATTATTTCTGCTATAAACATTTAGTTTGTATGCTTGCTACTAGACTGTCGGTTCATCATTTACAAATATCAATTAAAAAAGATTGTTTGCCAATTAAAATATCCAATATTTTTTATTATCTGTTTTTATTTTCTGTTTTAATTAAGGAGGGAAAAAGAATGAATTGGGATTTAAATTTTTTGAAAAATAAAAAGCTTCAGATGAAGTAATTTGGCGAACCCCCTGGTAGACCCTGGGTAGAAGAGCAATTCCTTAGTACATCAAAATATATAAATAAATGAATGTTCGATCAGTCATATATACAATTTGTAGGAAAATAATGGAAAATTGTTTTCCAACAATCCATAGCAGAACCTTTAACAAACAAAGCGAAAAATATAATCAGCAACCAATCGTAAAAACAATTGCCAGTGCTTTTTGACCCAGCGTTTGATTTAATGACACCCATAAGGCTGTTTGGATGCATCGCATACTGGCTGGTATTTGTTCATCATTCCTTAGAGTAGTTTTCAAACAATTAAACCCAAAGCGGGTTACAAAAATATTTGTTTTTAAAAATGTGTTGAACAGCGATCAAATCATACCAGCAGGTGGCAATCATGAGCTATTTATGAGGGGTCGTGGAGAGTGGACCATAGTGCATTTAAAAATAATACCAGTAAAATAAAAACTAGCTAATAAAAGCTGTTATCTTAAAAATACATTAAACACACTTTCGCTGAAGCAACTGGAAGAAAATGGTTAAAGGTTAAAAATCTAAATACTGTAATGTCATGAATCTGGCTTCCTTTTACCATAAGCAAATCAGTCATTTGACCTTAGATCACCCCAGTCCTAGCCTCCACAGTCCCGGCTTGAATGTTTTCCCCATTGTAAAATCGCTTTGGATGGCGTATGCCAGAAAGTGTAATGCCAATGTGCTGTAAAATAGCGTAATGGATCAAGTCTGATATTTGGTAGCATTAATAAATGCTGAGAGTAGTGGCGATGGTGGATTTTAAATTTTACCGGCTATACTCGCTTGTTTTGATGAGCATACCCTGATTAATTATATATATGTTCAAATAGCATGTAGTGTTTCTTTGTAAATTTAGGCCTCGTCCACACGGACGTTCGAAATGAACGCCCTCTGAACGGCATACGCGTTTATGCTGCGTTTTGTAGCTGCGTTCGATTGGCGTTTCACTGGCGTTCGCAATAGCGTCGTTTTCCTCGCATTCGTGGGAATTTTGTATAAGCGATGCATGCAGCGTTTGTTAGCGCCACCGAGCAGCGCGGCGGCGGGCTTGCCCGGTGCTGAAACGCCGATGTGGGCGCTTT
Organism: Distichodus sexfasciatus; assembly: GCA_032718565.1. Lineage (NCBI taxonomy): Eukaryota > Metazoa > Chordata > Actinopteri > Characiformes > Distichodontidae > Distichodus > Distichodus sexfasciatus. Next base: position 21,776 of record JAVGVS010000450.1, on the reverse strand, counting down.
GATTTGCTCCAATAGGCAAACGATTAGCGAGCAAAAGCGTGGCGAAAAGCGTTCAGAGGCGTTCATTTGGTTTTATCCGTGTGGGCCAGGGCCTAAATACAAACCGAACACAATAAATACAGTAAGAAAGTAGCATTTAGTGAAGAGATGGAATGTGAACATCAGGATGTTTGGTATTGGTTAGTGTATGTTTCCAAGGCACAATGTAGCATCAGCCTCTAAGCAGCTTTTAACAAATAAAGTGCAAAGGGCATTGGCCTAAAAATAATCCTGTAAATAGACAGAACAATAAATACACAACACTCCAGTACTATTCGAGGTGGGGATGTAAACCTTAAGCTGGGAATACACCGTGCGATTTTTTCAGTCGCATTATTCAGCCCCTGCTTAAACTGTACGAGTGAATTGCAGGGGTTAAAAGTTCACAGCTCACGAGCCATGTTCTCACACTATACGACCCGATGCTCTGATGCAACCTGTTCTCACACTGTACCTGCTTACCACGACCGTTGCACTCTACGTATCCGAACTTCTGTGTAAACAGAAGAAAGCGTGCACGCCTTGCTGCCTCCGTCTTGTCCTAAATTTCCTTCCACTTCTGTGTTTGCGTGTGTGAGAGGTTAGGTGAAATCGCTCGTGGCACTACTTCAACAGTCGTATTACCCTCCACAGCGACCAGGATTTCAAACAGCTTTGATTTTCTTGCCACCATACGATTGCTGATCGGGAGCTGGTCGTGAGGTGCTAATCGCTTCTCGCTACCCCATGTATACTACAATGCATGACTGCGATTAAGCGAAACTCGGGCGATCCCCAAAATAGTCGCCACAGTGAAAAATAAATCTCAAATGGGCCAAAAATCGTGTAAACCGCCATAAATGACCGATGTGCACATGATTATTACTGGAGTTCATCTTAGGATTGAAGAGCATGAGTTGTATTTTTAATAGTGCAGGTGCAGGTGTATTTTAATAGAGCTCTGATATCAATGTGCATTCAGAGTCCTGATGACTTGTGGTATGAAGCTGTTGCACAGTCTCTTGGTGTTAACGAATCGGAGGCCTCTACGATACCAGCGCGGACGATAAAAGTGAAAAGAGTCCATGTAGTGGGTGAGGCGGTCCTTCAATGTTTCTGGCTCTGTTGTGTGTAGCAGCCCAGGTCTGGAAAATGTCTTTCCGTGGGGGTAGAGGCACACCAATGACCTTCTCAGCTGCTCTCACTGTACGGTGGGAATGTGAGTGTGGTTGTGTAAGTGTGTGTGAGTGTGGTTGGTAGTTCCCGGGATAGGCTCAGGTCCCCCCGCGACCCCAGTTGGGATTAAATGGTTCGGTGAATGAATGAATGATCAACACCCTTAACCATAAGCTGCCCAGGGAGCCTCTCCAGGTAATTATTAGAAAATACAGTTTCACTCTGGATATGAGCGTCTGATAAATCCTTTAAATAAAAATCTTATCACTTTCTGCCATGATAAAGTGCATTAGCAATCCTGTCAAGTTATTTATTTTTGTTTCCCTATTGTATTTCTTCATTATGAGGTACCCTACTTCATTCTGCAATGGCCACTTTTCAAGTCAAGTCGATTATCGCTTACCTTTTAAACAAATGAATGTGAATCTCTGAAGTTCCAACAAGGAGACCTAATAATGAGCGTCAGCACTTTGTCGCATGACTCCTGGTTCTGTATAAGCAGTAAAACTGGCCTTCTTCTCTGCCATTACAGGCTGTTCGATTTGCGCCCGCCTCCTCCCTCCTGCACCTTGGCTTCCCGTCTTGGTCGAGGTCAGGCTCCTGCCAGATCTGCCGACTTCAGAGGCAGGGATCTTGACAATCAGCGGGCTTCCTAAAACTTATCACACCACACACACTAAGACAGCTTGTTTTGCCAAATAAAATACTTGTCAATCTATAACTGAATGAGATGCTCATGGTTGAACTTGCCCAAAGTGATTTGGCCACAACTAAGAGAATAAAAAACTAAAATCACCCTTATGATATAAAACAGAAGGTTATTCAAAAACATAAATGGAGTTGACTTAAAATAACAGTGTATGGAAAGCTCTAATTGTGCAAGCGCCAGGTTGTTGGAGGACGATCAGAGAGTTGTCCCCATGATCACAGGATAGCCTATTCAGAATACCGGACGGTAAAAGTACCACTGAGGGTACTGATGAGCAAGATACCCGATCTAGCTTAGCAGCGCTCTCGGGGTGGACCATGTGGAGCAATGGAAGAGAGCCTGGTCTGAAGAAAAAAGTCCAATCATACAGAACTTACTGGTGTCTGCTGCTTCTCCTTGATGCCAGATACCACAGCACACCTTCAGGGGCCTAGTGGAGTCCATGCCTTAATGGATTAGGGCTGTTCGGCCAGCAAACGGGGGACCAACACAATATTATCTATGTATTAGTTTTACTTCAGAGAGCTGTTGATGATTAGAAACTCGTGCTTGTTCGTTCCAGCGGTTTACCACACCACATTTCTTTTCTCAAAGCGTCATTTACGGGAACAGTTGAGACCAAGGAAACAAAGTTTTATCAGTATCTAAACATGGCCACGAAACTGCTTTGTGTTAAAATGTGGCCTAGAAAGCAACACGTGAACGCTCACATTTGCGCTGATATGCGCACTGATATGAGAGTGACCTAGAAGCGCTGTCCTGTGTGGCTGACTCACATGCTGTAGTGAAATGTGCTTATTTACCTCTGAATTCAAATTATTCAAATACCTCTGAACGTTAGGTCCATCACATCAGGGAAATAAACCCAAAAGTAGGAAAGGAAACGAAGGAAAACAAAACAACACTCAGCATTCCCTGAAATGTGGAAACCTAGGCAGGACTTTGGACTCTTAGCTACATTTTGACTTTTTCAATCGAAACTATAACAGAGGAAAAGGGGTCACAGTCTCTGATGGAATTAGGTGGGCGATGATGAGTAATAAAAGGAGTCTCCGGCGTTTATTGACAAATACCCAAATGCACAGTATCTAAGCTTATCAACACAGTTTCATAAACAACTCATATTGACCAGGAAAAGGCTTAATCCAGATCTACAAGGAAACTGTGAGTGTGGAATAATTTTACTCTCAAATTCTCATTTCCTCACGAACTTCCACATCACAAACAGTAAATACAGACTTCATTTTCTACACGGGAAATAATTAGAGATGCACAATAATATCAGAATCGGCCGATGCTTAGATTTGTCCGATATTTCCAGCCGATATTTGATGACACTTTCATTTATTTTATGTTGGAAAGGTAGCGCTTGTGCCAGGCATGTCCAAAGTCAGAGGTCAAATTTTATACGACCTGAGCCTCCTGTCTTAAAATGTATGATGTTAATTTTGTGCGAAAATTCTGAGTACACAATGGAAAGTTCAGAAGCAAAATAAATATTGCATTTCTCTGTAATTCTAATATAATGCTATGTCATTTGTCTAAATTGCAAATGTATCAGTATTGGCAGCAGATATAATCATAAAAAACATCTGATATCAACATTAGTTCCCATTTCCTATTGTGCATCCCTAAAAACAATCTTATACTGGGCAATCATGACTGACTATTTCATTCCAAAATTTGATTTAACATTTAATATCGGCAGAAAATGAAGAACAGATTTGCCCAAATATTGACTTTAGGAAAAAGCAAGTACAAAAATGCTCAGCAGTTCTCAATCCATGAGTTGCCACCCAAATTTGGGTTGAGACAAGTTCCGTTAGGGTCACAATGCAGAGTTGGAATGTACTGTACACATATATGCTGATCCATAATCAGATTTCCAAAGTGCATTATAAAATGTCAGTTGATATTCCATTATTAGGGATCCAAGCACAAAGTGCTGTGAAACCCTCTTGTAATTGTTTGTTGTTTCATTTTTATTATTGTTCTACAAAACAGTTTGTTGCCATTGCAGAAAGCTGGAATTTGGAGGTTAAGTATGAATGGTGTGAATCTCAGCATAGACCAAAAAAGCGTAGTGATCTGCCTATAATTGACGCTACAGCAAAGGCAAACATGTTTTGACCTCTAACTCCACTAACTCTTGACCCGTGTAGCCCAGAGTGAAAATTCCTGTTTCTTTGGCTTAAAGCAAACAACTTTCTAATTGGGACTATAAACTTTTCATTTTGAGATTTTGAGCTAATTTGGATAATATAAAAAAAAACTTTTGTGAACTCCTCCTAGGGGAATTAGTTGATTAAGCCAAGTGAGGTGTCAATTGAATCTGCACACATAGCCTGAAAAAAGTGACTTATTTTGCTTAAACAGCTGTGTCTTTCGACCACTTTGGCCCAGCTAGCATCAATGGCACCAACTGAACAATAGGGGGCGCTATAAATGCTAAATGCCCTCAAGAGCAATAAGTCTGATTTTGCTGAAATCTGGTATCAATAAGCAGATACAGTGCTGTGAAAAAGTATTTACCCCCTTCCTGATTTCTTTTTTTTTTTTTTTGCCTGTTTGTCACACTTAAATGTTTCAGGTTATCAAACAAATTTAAATATTAGAGCAATGCAGGTTTGGATAGTTTTTTCCTTAATAAATAAAATAATCACTTAAAAACTGCATTTTGTGTTTACTTGGGTTATCTTTGTCTAAAATTTAAATTTGTCAGAAAATCTGAAACATTTAAGTGTGACAAACATGCAAAAAAGTAAGAAATCAGGAAGGGGGCAAATACGTTTTCACAGAACTGTACAATGTTGCTATAACAGGAATAATACGAGGTGCTAATTACACAAAGCCGCTATTTGAACAACAGGGGGCAGTGAAAATGTCAGTCAATGACTTCTTTTCTTCGACGCTTACTGCATCAGCTGCTTTTGTGCTGCATTTTGTGACGTTTCTAACTTAAAATATTGTAATTTCTTGTTAGAAACATTTTTAGTTAGTTTAGTCAAATTGTTGTAAGCATATTGTTTATTTGGAACCTATACTTGATGCAGGGTTGTGACTGGTAAAAACCTGCTTAAGGACCACTACTCCAAATCCTATTTACATTTACGGCACTTATCTTTTTTATGGCATCTATAATGAGAAGTGATATTTCAAATAGTCAGGTGCATTTGGCTGTACCTCTTGCTGTTGCTAGTGCATTACACACATTGCTTTTCTCACCTTCCAGTGCTTTGGTTGTGTCTGTACTCACGGATAAAGCTCTCAAATACTCTCGTGCTGCGTTACCGTAAGTGCTTAACAGTAAACCCAGTCAGAGGACACTCCTAATCAAATGATAAATAGGTAAACATGCTACACACTCACTTCCCGTTTCCTGGTTCACTTTTGGAATTCTCCTGGACTATGACTTATCAGATACTCATATTAGGGTGGAGAGATAGTCATATAGGTTGGTCAAAAGATTTAAGATTATTTGTAACAAGTACAACGTGTAGTGAAATGCAGCCTGGTCGTTCCTAAGACTTTTCAAGATGAAAAGAGATTTTTATAAATTAGATTAAGTTACAGAAGTATTACAAGAAACTCACACTAAAGAATGAAAATATTTTTAGAAAAATATGTTCCTAAATAGAGTAAGAGATTTATACTATGAACAGTAACTGTACATCTACACTACCAGTCAAAAGCTTGGACAAACCTTCCCATTCAATGTTTCTTCTTTATTTTCATTACTATTTACATTGCAGATTCTCACTAAAGGCATCAAAACTATGAATGAACTGTGTAACTGTGTGAAGGCTATTTGACCCAGAAGGAGAGTGATGGAGTGCTGCACCACATGGCCTGGCCTCCACAGTCACCTGACCAAACCCAATCGAGATGGTTTGGGATGAGATGGACCGCAGAGTGAAGGCAAAAGGGCCAACAAGTGCTCAGCATCTGTGGGAACTCCTTCAAGACTGTTGGAAAAACGTTTCAGGTGACTACCTCATGAAGCTCATCGAGAGAATGCCAAGAGTGTGCAAAGCAAAGGGTGGTTATTTTCAAGAATCTAAGATATAAAACATGTTCTGGGTTATTTCACACTTTTTGTTTCTACATAATTCCATGTGTTCATTCATAGTGCCTTCAGTGAGAATCTACAGTGTCAATAGTCATGATAATAAAGAATAAAACATCGAATGGGAAGGTGTGTCCAAACTTTTGACTGGTAGTGTACATATTGTAGGAAAATATTATTATTACCTTCATTCATATCAAATCACAAGATAAAATTTTACAGCATTAAATTAAAACAGACCTCCTGTTCAGTATAAAGAGACACAACGATACGCATGTCTGATGTTTTCATTTTGTATCAATGTTATAGTATAATTGATGTTTGCATCGATGTATTGATGTAGATTGATGTATTGTTACATTCCTACGGGAGAATGTCCTAATCAGTTCTAGTCATTTTGCTGCATTTTTATTCATTATAGAATAAGCAAAAGTGAAAGATTTCTTTAACTTAATCTGTTTAGTACCGTCTCATTTCTAAAGTCTATCTTTTAATTTGCACAGTGTTAGGATCATTCGACATTTCACTACATTTTGTACGTGTATAACTAAATATGTGACAAACAATGCTTTATTAAAAACAAGCATTTGCCTCTAGAGATCCTTATCATTTATAAACCACACAGCCCCATGTTAATTTCTGCAGGTGTTTATAAGGAGCTGGTTATCTGTGAAAAACAATGAGTCACTCCCAGACTGGGTGTGTGAGGTGAGTATTAAAGTATGACAGCATGCAAAACAATCTGAGCCTGTAGAAAGCGAGAAGGCCAGCACGAAACCAGTGGCGTGACACAATAGTACACACATGTAGCTGCTGGGAGCTGGTGCGTCCGGCTTGACAGGTAGTTTCCTTTCTGGTAAAACATTGATCAGCCACAGCATTGCGGGAAATCACCTGAACAATATTTGCTGATCTTGATGTTTCCTTCATCAGCGCTGGGACTTCCTCGAAATAAACAAACTCTTCTAAAAATTCCTTTTTGTGAACTTAATTGGCTGCCTGTGTCTTTTAGTATAGATTTTAACATTCTTTTCCTTACTTACAAAGCACTTAAAAGTTAGTGTTGGGGCACCCGAGACCGCTCTCCAAGTTTCTAAAAGTCTCGGCCTTGTCTTGGACTTGGTCGTATTTGTATTCGGTCTTGTCTCAGACTCGGACAAAGAGGACTCGGGATTTTATTTGGAGACCAGCCGAGACCACAACTCTCAGAATATTACTATTAAAACTCTTTGAGAGCGACGCAGGCAGTGTTTTAATAACTCAGAATCCCTTTAACTTACAGAAACCACACACATACCGTCAGAATCACAAGACTTTCAGCTTACCCCACATTATATTCATTCCTCTGTCTGAGAAATTATTTCTGAGTAACTCCGTGCACAAAAACTGAAAAGGCATTAATTAATTATTCACAATGTAACAGCTTGTGTTAGCCTCGCGACTCTAATATGGAACGCCATCAAACACAAAAATGTAGTTCTCTTCCAGAAAGGCCAAAACCAGCTCATTTTATAAGCCCAAAAGATCCCAAATCGGCTCAAAATTACCCAGAACTTTAGCATTTCTTCATTTTCAATTGTTTAGAAAATATGTTTTTCCATTTTACAATGTTAGAGAGTAATCAACAGGGAGAATTAAATATAGAAAAATGCTTTATTTGTTATCAAATAATTCTATTCTATATCCAGATAAATACCAAATGGACAAAGAAGTGTTTCCGTCTGGCACTAACCTTATTTTTCTTCACAGCACTAAGCCATAGAATGTCTCTGCATGATAACAACTCTGCAGGTCAGTAAAACAGTGAGTTTGGTCTTGAGGAGTGTTCACTGTGGTTTGTTGAGTTTAACATATGATGTGAACAGTGTTGATAACTGCTTCCAGTGAAGTGATTTCCTCATTATAAATATGTAAGAGAGAAATACTGAAGAAACATCTTTAATGTTGCTTAGGCTTTACATCTTCTACTTATTTGTCATGTGGTGTAAATGTGCATTGGTACGGTCTCTGTCCTGACTCGCTCTGCCCTGGTCTTGGTCTCGGTCTCGGCCCTTCAGATTCTTGGTCTTGTCTCGTTTTGACACACTCCGGTCTTGGTCTGGTCTCAGTTTAACTCTATTAAAAGCTTAGAACTAATCTTTTAACTGTCAGCACTCCCACTAAAGCTCTAAAATCTTTTAACTCCTCAGTATATCAGGAGGTAATAAGAAATACAATGGAGAGACAACTTTTAGTCATTACAGTATAGAACAAACTACCAGCAACAATTAAAGAAGCTTTTGTTTTACCCTGGTTTTAATGACATAATTTATAACATTTCTATTTATTCCCTTTTTATTTTTAAAAAATATATAATTTTTTAATTGTTCCTAATGTTTGCTAATTTTATTAGTTTAAAAATCCTTTTATTTCTTTATAATTAGTTCTCTTTACTATTACATCATTAAGCAGATTTTCAGAAATTTATGTGAGTGATTATTTGTCATTGTGAACACACCACAGCACAGCACACAGTGCACCACAACCAAATGTAAGCTCAGTATTGGACCCATCCATGAAGGAGCAGTGCTCATCTTTTTTGGCAGTGCCCGGTCAGCAGTGCTTGGGGATGGTGCCTTGCTCATGAGTACAGTACCTCAGTGGTACCTTTACTGGTCCAGAACTTGAACCGCTGATCTTTCGATCATGGGGCGAACTCTCTAACCATCATTTTCTCATCATTTTCTTGTCAAAATACTCAGCGCAGTTACCTCACTCACTCACTCACTCACTCATGTATGAATCATTGTTGGTACACCTCCTTAAACTCTACTTAGGGCACCACCCTAATTTCCCTGATTTCTCTCTCCCTTTTCAAACTGCCATAATCTAGACAAGGCAAGTTTATTTAATACAATAAAGAATCAGTCACAAAGGTTGTCACATCAGTCACATTCAGGGGTACATCAGTGTTGCACAGAAGTACAAGTATTGTAATTAAAGGATGTAGTCGAATGACTAATTCCAGGCAGTGGAAAGTGTAGAACATCCGGTGAGCTCTGTTTATTTCGCTCACAAACCATCCATCCATCTATTTATTCATCCATCCATCCATTCATCTATCTATCTATCCATCCTTCCATCGGCATTTTATCGGTGAGGTACACCTACGTGAACCGCGATAGTTTGGTACGCCCGACATTAAACTATCATTTTTAAAACGTGGTCATTGTGCACGCATGACCAGGGATTAAAGTTCTCCGTCGCCACAACAGCTCATGTTAGATGTTTTAGAGATAAAGTCAGAGAGGCCAGACTGAGATGGTTTGGACATGTCCAGAGGAGAGACAATGATTACATAGGTAGAAGGATGCTGAGGTTGGAGCCACCAGGCAGGAGGCTGAGAGGAAGACCAAAAAGGAGATTTATGGATGTGGTGAAAGAGCACATGAAGTTAGTTGGTGTGAGGGTAGAGGATGCAGAAGATAGGACTAAATGGAGACAGATGATTCGCTGTGGCGACCCCTGAAGGGAAAAGCCGAAAGAGAAAGAAGAAGAAGAAGGACTCTAGCTGTGACGGATTTCCGTCAATCGAACACAAAGGGCCAATTTCCCAGTCTAAGATTAAGCCTAGTCCTAGACTAACTTTGATTTTCAGTGGTAAATCTCCATTGCCACTGCAACTCAGTCCAACACTAGGCTTAATCGATGTTCAAGAAACCAGCCCAAAGGCGTATTTGAGATAAAAGCAGATCCTTAATCGTTTTAAATGCGAGTGGGAGGTGGGGTCACATCGCAGTCTTATTAAATGGTGATTATGCAGGATCACTGGTCAGCTGTGTAAACGCGCAGTGTGTTTAGCGCTCGCGGCTCTCACTAAAATATCCCCTTTTATTACAGACAAAACTCATATTTTAGCTGAAGAATAACAACAATCAGCGTTCTACTCACAATATAGCCATTTATTGATATTTTGTAGCGTGTACTCAATTATTGTGACTTGGCTCTGAGTAGTGCGCGGGGGATTGTGGGAAATGTAGTTCTCTCCCAGAAACACAAAAAGCAGCTCACTTTGTTAGCCAAAAAAGAGTCCAAACTGGCTCAAAACTACTTTTAAAACTACAAGTTTTGGGCAATTTTGAACCACTCTAGACTCATTTTGGCTTATAAAATGACCTGCGTTTGACGTTTCTAGGAGAGAACAAATTTCCCACAATCCCCCGTCCGCCATTCAGATCTGCGTCACAGTAAAGCAACGGACGGACGTTCTGGAATAAATGCTGAAAATCTCATCAACTGTGAGTAGAACTGGTTGTTGTGGTTAGTTAGAAGTTAAAATATGAGTTTAATGTATAATAAAGGGGAGATTTGACTGAGCTGTAGCGGTTGGGTGAGTAATGGCGCTCAGGTGCGCGTGCCCGTGTTTACATTGCGAAAATGGCATTTGCATTTTTAAGTATTTACTAATGTTTTTGTGCACGGAATATCTCACAAATACTTTCATATACAAAGGGATCGGATCTTTACGGGAGCGTAATGCGTTCACTTGAGAAAAATAATTCTGCTCTGTTTTTCTGAATTAACGAGGTACAGTTTTCATATATATATATATATATATATATATATATATATATATATATATATATATATATATATATATATATAATTTGTTTTTGTTTTTTTAAAAAATTTATTTATTATTTTTTAAAAACAAAATATGCTTTTGTGACTTAACCTCAGTAATTCAGTAGCTCTTACTAGTGTGGACTACGGTTGCTGCTGCTGCTGCTGCTGCTATCAGCCCGAGTCTCCAGCAGAGTGTTGTTTGCTTTCAAGTACGGGGCCATCACAGGTAAGGTATTTAGCATATAATGGAGACATATTACTTAGCGAATTATATCAGCTGTTCGCTTGACTACATGTAACAGAAGTGTCCCAGTGTCTCAAACCCAAACCAAAATAAAACCGGATTAATCTAAGGTGTGACACTATTGCAGTGAAATCGAGCTCTAAAGTAGGCGATTTTTTTAAACACGAAAACTGTATTTCGTTAATTCAGAAAACAGCGGTTTTTTGTTTGTTTTGTTTTTTTTAACATGAAAACTGTATCTCGTTAATTCAGAAAAACAGCAGAATTATTTTGTCTCAGGTGAACGCATTAGGTCTTGCCTTGTTCGCGGAACGGAACACGTTGTGGGTCGCTAATAAGCGTCCGTGGGAAACACAAGTGGAGCTTGCTCTAGCGAGTGAAAAGAATTAAACGAAGCTTCGATTCTCGACCATTTTTGTAAACACATTATTTGAGTTATTCAAATAATTGTTTCAGCCATAGAAATAGAAAAGGCAAAAACAAAAAAAAACTAGTGGACGTTAGAGCTAAGACAACATTAATATACCAAAACCGTACCGATACCGTGGCCTAAGGATCGATCTTGTGCAACACTTTTGCGAACACGTTTTCTAGGCATGTGCTTTATAATCAGTGTTGGGAAGGTCACTTTTAAAATGTATTCCACTACAGATTACTGAATACATGCCCCAAAATGTAGTTTGTAACGTATTCTGTTAAGTTACTCAATGTGAGTAACGTATGCTGAATACTTTGGATTACTTAATATATTGTCATGCTTTTTACAACTACATGAATGTAGCAATCACATCCTGCAAATTCTTGTTTGTTTTTCTCTACCAATTGGCTGTTAAGCCCGAATCTCCCTGAATACACAATATATTTACTCTAAAGGAGCAAACACGAAATTTCTGAGTAAGAAAATAATGCATTCCTGCTCGGGCACTGCTGGCTCTGTTGTGCTGCTCCGGGTCCATCGTGTAACTGACGCCACCAACATTAACAGGACGCTTACATTAGAGCCTCTTATTGCGTGTTTTGTTTGCGTTTCCGGCAATGCGTGGAATTACCAAAATTAGAGAGGGGATAGAGAGGGGGTAGAGAGGGGATAGCCTAACATATGAAACAGGAAAAGACCGCAGTGTAATCCATTTATTTCAACAAAGTAACTGTATTCTAATTATCACCTATTTAAACGGTAACTGTAACAGAATACAGTTACTCATATTTTGTATTCTAAATACGTAACGCCGGTACATGTATTCCGTTACTCCCCAACACTGTTTATAAATAAATAAATATATCCATCTATCTATCCAAGTCTATCTATATATTTACTTTCTCTGTCTATTTTGCTTTAACCTTTGTTTGAAGCACTTGTGAAGAACACAAAGTGCCTCATTAATAAATAAATACATTTACGTACATCTTGAAGTCCCTCCAGAAGGGGCAGATGGTTCCAGCAGTGAGCAGCATGACTGCTAAATGCCATTTAATCATGGTTAGTTTAAACTCAGTTGACGCTTTGCTGAAAAGCTCCTGCACATTTAGGACTTCTAATTGGAAGATCAAATACGTTCTTGTAAGATTTCTTTAATTTAATCTCTTAGTTTCTGTTATAATCTGCAGAATGTTAGAAATGACCAGAGAACATTTCACCACATGTTGTACTTGTATAAACATGCACTGACAAATAAAGAATCTTGAATTTTTAGTGCTGGAATTGAAGGCAGTAGGACTTCTTTTTAGGTTCTAAGACCACCTTTAAGGTGACAATCCCATCAGACTTTAAATACTCAAATCTTAATCTTCAGTCTTTTAGAACTGAAGAAGTCTTTTGGATTAGAGCTGAACTGTCTTCAAGAACTTTGATCAATTAAAGAATCTCACTGCTTGAAGACAAAAGAGATTTATTAGGCCCCATTCACAAACCATTCTTAAGTAGAAATGTGTTCTTAAAACCCACTTTTTTACCAGGATTCTGACACTCACCAATGTTTTCTTATTGTAATTAGTTCATTTTAGTTTGCTCTCTCCACTTCACTGTTGTTTCAACACTTGCACATATCATTAAACACCATATGTAGCTAAACTGCACATTTTCTTTTTCTACATCTAGTTTAGAGTTTATATTTTATAGTCTATTTATATATGTATTTTCTGTGTGTCTTGTTCTGTGTACTCTGTAGAAACTGGAGGGACGTTGTCTCGTCTCTCTATGTACATACATATAGCTGAGACGACAAAGTTGACTTTGACTTTTGATTTGTTTTTAAGTAAAAGCAGAATCTACAAAAGGAAGGAATAAAATGTCTGCGTAAAACAATGGCTTATTACGGTTTCTTATTCTACAGTTGTGTAGAATTCTACTATTCAAAGTCAAAGTCAACTTTGTCATTTCTGCTATATACTGTACAGATATACAGAGAGACGAGACGACGTCGCTCCAGTTTACAGAGTGCAACAAGAAATAGAGAACAAAGAACAGCTAGGGCACATGGAATAAACAATATATAAATAAAACACAAAATATACATTTTAAACCAGAACTGTAGTATTAAATATAAACTTTAAACTAGAAAGAGAAATAAGTAGAGGCAGTGCTAAAATTGTGCAACTGTCGTCAGCACCTCCCGCAAGAACAATTGGCAGAAATAAATTTAGAAAAACTCAGTTGAGTCGAGATAATATTACTATTTTAACCAGATTGCGTGTCCAAGCTGTTTTGAGTTGGGTGGTGGTGTGTAACCCAGTCTTTTTGCTTTGTTATCTTGCCATCTCTTTGTAATAGATAAGTGCGTTTGCAAGTGACTGAGTGTCAATTACCCCTGCCCCCCATGATGCCCCTCTCCCCACATTCTTCCTCCCCCTTTCTCTGCTTCACCCTGCTTTTCAGACTGATCAATAGACTGGCTGGCTTTGGGGCTGACGTAAAATGTGGCCATTTGAGAATCCCCATACTCGTGTGTGTATATATTTGTATAGATATATATATTTTGTGAGAAGGGAGAAAGAGAGAGATGTGGGAGGAGACTGTGAAAAGAATGTGTGAGTGTGTATTGAGTTTGTGTCTGGGACAGAGAGGAGGCGGGAAGAAGAAACAAAGAGCAATGCTGTGATGTAACTCCACCCCACTCCCATACAAAGGCAGGCGTGAGAGAGCAGCACTCACACACACCACACACTCTTACACCAGTCTACTCACACACACAACTCTCGGCTGCACTTGACTTGGCATTTTCTCACTGTAGAGCGTGAGTACGCGTTTTACTTTCTTCTCTCTAACTTCCAGCAAAAGCCTTGCCCTTTGACATTCTTTCCTTCCTGTTGCAATGCTGCTGCGTTGGGATTTGTTCTGTGTGATTTATTTTCCGCACTTTACACTGAGTTTTGTAATGGTTTCAGCGTTGGATTAATCCTGTTATCTCAGCAGTGTAAGAATGTTGTCAGAGGAGCTAAAGCTGAAAGCAAGGGCAGTGTGTTCTTATGGAGTCTGAAGTTGTTTGACTGTGTAACTTATAACAAAAATAATGATCCATTTTGTTGTGATCGTCAAAAGTTGGACAGTATTTTACTGTTAATAGAAAGTGGAACGTGACTTTTCGGCTTGACCACGAGACGTCACACGCCGACATTTATTTACTTTTGAAAAGAGAAGGTCCGCGTCCGTTTGGAGAGGCGTGGAAAGCTTTTCTTAAAAAGCCCAAATGTGTGTCTCTCAGACAAAGACACTGGGAATGAGACACAGACATGGAATGAGGCGGGGAACTGCACAAACCAGACAAACAGCAAGAGCTGGAAAAGGCTAATGAGCGAAGAGATAATTAGGAGGAACGAGTGATAGAAAGAGAGGGTTTATTTTGCTAAGTCAACAGGGAGCGATTACAAGGCCACCACTAACAGAAAGAGGCTTTTCTTTGTCAGTGAATATACACACTCTCACACATACACACGCTCTCTTGTATTACTATCTCCATTGACTCCGATAATGACTAGATGTAAACAGTTTTACAGCTACACCTCTAACCCGAAATTTAACCTCAGTAACCAAAATTAAATCTTTTATCTCTTTTAGCCTCTCAAATAAAACATGGACATTTCCAAAACCATTTCTGGCCCACTGTCCCCACAAAGTCATAAAGATCAATAAAAGTGCTTTTAGGGGACAGCACTCCACTTAAAAAAAGGCCTCGGGGGGATAATATAAACTGTCACATGTCTAATGTGAGGCTCATTCAACAAGCAGTCTGACTGACAAAGGCTTTTCACCAAAAAAGGGGCAAAAATCTCAAATGTGCAGCTTTACTGGAATCTGTAACGCCACATAGTTATATAGTAGCACTAACAAAACGACTAAACATGGCACGACACCACTTTTTAATGTCCCATACCGGTATTGTACATTTGGATATCTGCCGATACAAATCAGATCCAGTTTCTGGGTGTTTTTTAAACAGAAAATAATGCTTTAAAAATGTCTGAATACATGACTGAGATTATTCTTTATGCTTAAGGAAACACTTGACCCAAATACTGTTTTCCAACTAAAACATTGCTCACTGCCATATCAACATGTAGGAGTTAGTGTGAATGGGACCTCATTCACCAACCGTCTGAAAATTTTCTTAAAACTCAAACGTTTTCACCAATATTTTCTTACTTGAAATGTGCTCTTTGGTGAAAACTGGAATTTGCGCCAACATTGCTAAGGGTTAACGGCAACTGTTTGCCAGAAGTCTAAAATTTTTGTAAGGGGATAAAAGCATGAAAAATATCAGGTATCGGTTTATAATTCCCATATTGTGCAACCCTAGTTTATTTCAAAGAATAAGAACCAGATGCCACAAGTTTGTCATTGTCAGCTACTAGTGACAAACTTGTGGCAATGTTCTGGCAACAATGACACATTGTCACTAGTTGTAAATGTATTTGCTAGTGATTTGCCAAACCACTTTACCAGCAATGACAAACGTGTAGTGAACTTTAGGTGCCAAGTTTGCTAGAAGTCCACCACATGTTTGCCACAAACCTAATTTGCATGTGAAAATATCACCTTGCTGCAAATTTGCGGCGCCGTTGGCAAAGGAAAGCGGCACCTGTTTGCCAGAAGTCTAAAATTTTTGTAAGCTTGAAAAATATCGGGTATCGGTATTGGTCTGTAATTGCCATATCCTGCATCTGTAGTTTATTAATAAGAACCAGATGGAACAATGGGAAAGAAACAGAGTCTTGTCAGAAAAAGACATGCTGTACGAAAAGGCTAACAGATGTTGTAAGTGATCTCTCTCTCTCTCTCTCTCTCATTAGGTCTGGTTCTACACCGTGAAAGGAATGCAGCAGAGCCAAAACAGCACCAACCGCAGGACAGCCGAGGTAGTTCTCATCTGAGAGGAGGAGACTAAAGAAGAAGAGACCAGTCACAAGGAAAGCTCATTCACAGGAGTGCTTTTTTGCTTTACTTGCCAACTCCAAACCAACCTTCCTCCAAGCACTTCTGACCAGACAAACACACACACACACACTCCACCATGCTGCAGCAAATTCTGGCTGACATGTACATCGATCCCGAGCTGTTGGAGGCCTTGAACGAGGAGCAGAAAAAGACTTTGTTTCTGAAGATGAGAGAAGAGCAAGTGCGGCGCTGGAAGGAGAGGGAGGAGAAGGAGGGCAAAGAGGGGAGGAAGGAGAAAGCCAAGCCAAAGAAAGGTAAAGATTTTATTACAAGCAAACCTAACAGCGTGTCTGGTGTT
The DNA here is from genome assembly GCA_032718565.1 of Distichodus sexfasciatus. Lineage (NCBI taxonomy): Eukaryota > Metazoa > Chordata > Actinopteri > Characiformes > Distichodontidae > Distichodus > Distichodus sexfasciatus. The sequence continues at coordinate 5,229 of JAVGVS010000450.1, read as the reverse complement.
GTTGGGCCTCCTTCACCAACCGTTTTTAAAGTCCTTAAAAATGACCTTGTGCAGCTTTCACAAAGATTCTGACTTTCTCCAATGTTTTCTTATTTGTAAGAACAGAATGTACAAACGGTTTAAAATCGCTCTTTACACAAATTGTGTTGCTTGCATGTTTGGGCGAAACGTTAGCTTATCATGTTTTCTTTCATTTTAACCCTTACCAAAAAATTTAGGAATTAATCATTGGCAATATTTCCACACATTTGCAGCAAGATGATATTTTCACATGCAAATTAGGTTTGCGGGAAATTTTGTCACCAAAAGTTCACTACAAGTTTGTCATTACTGGCAAACTGTTTTGGCAAATACATTTGACACTAGTGGCAATTTGTCATTGTTGCCAGAACATTGCCACGAGTTTGCCACCGGCGGCTGACAATAGCAACATATTCTGGCAAACTCCACTGTTGGCCACAAATTAACCACGAGTTTGCCACAAACCTGCCGCAAACATTTTGTTTTTGTGAGGGAAAGCTGTGAAATATTCTATTGAAATGTCTTAATTTTAGAATGAATTAAAGACAAAAACGTAAGTAAATGTTGGCAAATGAGGCTCGTTGCTGCTACCCGGCTAAAAACATAGCACGAGTAAAAACACAAGCTTGTGCCGAGCTGCAGTTTGCTTGGCCAAGCTGTTTTGGGTTTGGTGCCACTTTCCAACAATGGGTAACTGGCAGCGGTTGGATCAAGCAAACAGCAAGTTAGGCAGTATACAGCGTTTTGTTCTGCTTTGTTGGACACGTCCATTGTTGTTGGTCTTGCTGCTGTTGTCTAAAATTTGAACTCAACTTTTGCAATAATGGAATGAGAAAAGCTATTGATCCTCTCTCTCAATTAGCTAAAGATTTTCTTCACAAACAAACAAACAGTTGGGGTGGTTGGTAGTGTTATGATCAGGCAGTTGATTGGAGGTCGGCATTTCAAGTCCCGGTCCAGTAAAGGTACCACTGAGGTACTCATGAGCAAGGTACCAAGCCCCCAAGCACTGCTCCTCAAAGAAAAAAAGCTGCCAAGAGCAGGTTGCTGGAAGGTTTAGTAATGGTTGTGTAACGGTTAGAGAGTTGTCCCCGTGATCAGAAGGTTGCCTGTTCAAGTCTCGGACCAGTAAAGGTACCACTGAGGTACTCATGAGGAAGGTACCGTACCCAAGCACTGCTCCCCAAAGAAAAAAAGCTGCCGAGATGAGAGCAGGTTGCTGGAAGGTCCAGTATTTTTCGTGTTACGGTTAGGGAGTTGGCCCCGTGATCACAAGGTCGCCGGTTCGAATCCCTGACCTGTAAAGGTACCACTGAGGTACTCATGAGAAAGTCAAATGCAGAGGTCATATTTCGTTGTGGTGCGCTGTGTGCTGTGCTGTGTTCACAATGACAAAGAAACACATAAAAGAATGCTGTTTTCATGAAGGTTTGACATCCAGCAATTCACTTTGACGTAAATAAGTCCCTGCAGCCACAACATTTGGGATTTTGGATTCATTTCCCCATTCTTTATCCGCTGCGTATCCCGGAGCATTACAGCCAGATCTCTAGCAAAAGTCAAAACAAATGCAGCCGGAGGAGAACGTCACTTGCGTCATGCAGATTCACTATCTACTGGAATCGAGCAGGAAATTGGACACATTTTTGTGTGATACCGTCATAAAGAGCGCAGCAGCAGAAACTGGGTTTTCCACAAGGAAAGATATAAAGTTGAGTTTGAAAAGGAAACATGATATTCCAGCTGCAGTCAGGCCTAAAGCGTCCAGGCGCGCTCGGATTCACATATTTAGCATTGCTGAGATACTACTGGTATTTAACAGGCCAGTTTTCTTGGGGCGGTGATGGTGGTCTAGCGGTCAGTTCTCACTCACTTCTCGGTTTCGAATTCTACCTCCAGCACAACCATCATTGGGTTCCTGAGTAAGACCCTTAACCCCAAATTGTGTGTTAGTGGCTAACGTGCACTGTGTTAGTTGCTAACGTGCACTATGTTAGTTGCTAGTTGTTAACGTACGCTATGTTAGTTGCTAACGTACACTGTGTGAGTGTGCTAACGTACACTGTGTGAGTGGCTAACGTGCACTGTGTTAGTGGCTAACGTGGCAACGTGCACTGTGTTAGTGGCTAACGTGGCAACGTGCACTGTGTTAGTGGCTAACGTGCACTGTGTTAGTGGCTAACGTGCACTGTGTTAGTGGCTAACGTGCACTGTGTTAGTTGCTAGTGGCTAACGTGCACTGTGTTAGTTGCTAGTGGCTAACGTGCACTGTGTTAGTTGCTAGTTGCTAACGCGCACTGTGTTAGTTGCTAACATGCACTGTGTTAGTTGCTAGTTGCTAACGTGCACTGTGTTAGTTGCTAACGTGCACTGTGTCGGTGGCTAACGTACACTGTGTGAGTGTGCTAACGTGCACTGTGTCGGTGGCTAACGCGCACTGTGTCGGTTGCTAATGTAGTTAGCAGCTATGCTTTTGGGAAAGACGTCCCAGGATCAGAGCATCTGCTAAATGCCGTAAATACACACACTTACTTGTTTGTCTTGCTGTGAGTGATTGTCGTTGTGAACACAGCACAGCACAGCACACAGGGAACCACAACCAAACGTTACCTCTGCATTTGATCCACTGTGAGGGAGCAGTGGGCAACTAACGGTACCTTGCTCATGAGTACCTCAGTGGTACCTTTACCAGTCCAGCATTTGAACCGGCAACCTACCGATCCCGAGGCGAATGTCCCAACCGTTAAACTAGCATCTGCCAATCTTGCTCGCTTATGGAAATATCTTAATAAAGCTCCAACTAATTCTACTCTTCACTAATTAAATCATGAACCGAAAAATAACTGAAATACCAACCAAACGTAAACCTTGGGATTCCTTTCCCCCCAAATAACTGGTAAACTTTAATATTCATACAACGAGTAAAAACACGGCACTCGGGCAAATCCCAGGTTTCCTGTATTTTATGGAACAGCTGCAAACATGTCCATGCGGTAAAAAGCAAACTGCTATTTAAGCATTTTGTAAAATTAAGTCTTGACTTGGTGCTTAATTATTGTTTGTTGTTTTCCCTCTAGTGTGATACTATCTAAGGTAGCGCTCTCATGTTCTCACAGTAGCTTAACCGCTTTAGAATTCCAGGAGGACGTCGCATAACTTTCTCACACTCCGCAATATGTTTCACTCAACCGTGGATTTTTGCCGTAAACAGAGCTCGTGGAATGTTCAGAATGCTCTTATGTAACTGTAACAGCGAAAACAATCATGCAAGGAGTCGAAAATAACTAGACGGGCAATTCCTGAAGAAACTGTGAGATTGCTGTGTGCTAAAAATGTAGAAAGGTTAGAATGGAGATGAGATGAAGGCTGTATGGTGATGTTTCTGATGGTTATGGTTAAACTAGGAGCTGCTTCACTTAGTGGAATCTATCTTCTAGGGATGTAAACCGCACGTTCATTACGATATGATATGTTGATTCAACGGAATAACGATACGACGTCTGCCGATATCAAGGCTCTTACGATATTATGTTGATGCAACAGACAGCGATTCGACATCTGCAGATATCAAGGCTGTTACGATACGATATTATATTGATTCAACAGACAATGATTTAACGTTGATTATTGAAACTAGGGCTGCAACAAATGATTATTTTTGTAATCGAATAATGTATTGATTATTTTATCGATTAATTGAGTAATCGGATACATTTTTTAGAAAAAAACAAAAATGACAGTACATTTGTTATTAGGCTTATTGTAGTGTGAGTGGAAGTTAGTCAAATACGCTTTATGCTGTTGTATTCAATTGAAAATGAAGAAACATGAAGTTCAAGGGTCATTTTGGAGCAATTTGGCCAATAAAATGAGTTGCTTTTGGCCTTTCTGTTAGAAAACTGCATTTCCCACAATCCCCCGCGCACGCCTCGGAGCCGCGTCACAATAAAGGGTTCAGCGCGTTCCGGAACAAACTATGAAAAAAAATCGATGGGAAAATCTCAATAAATGGCTGTATTGTGAGTGGAACGCTGGTTGTTGTGGTTATTTATCAGCTAAAATATGCGTTTTTGTCTGTAATAAAGGGGACGTTTTGACGGAAACAGAGCGTTTTAGCGAGTAATGGTGCTTACGCGGGCGCTCGCGCGTTCACAAACATGGCAAAAAATGTCATTTATGCGTTTTTACGCATTTACTTCTGTTTTTGTGCACGCAATATCTCACACATACGTTCACATACAGAGGGATCTATCCTCGTTTTGATCGCACCACTGAAAATATTCTGCGTCATTAATAAGCGTCTGTGTGAAACACAAGTGGCGCATGCTGTAGCGAATAAAATGACTTTAACGAAGCTTCGATTCTAGAAAATTTGCCTCGACCATTTTTTGTAATCGAATTATTCGAGTTATTCGAATAATCGTTTCAGCTCTAGTTGATGTATTGTCGATCGAGGACTTGTTACACCCACAGCTACACATCAGCTGAGACTTTGAGAAATTTCCCATAAAGGGAAGTGAGCGTCACACTAGAGTCGCATGATCGGTGGAATCCGGAGTGCCCGCATTCTCGCCGGGTTTTTATTCCGAAACACAGTGTTCTTTAAGATGCTCCTATCAACAGCGAGTACTTCCCCTGCAGGCACGTCATGCCACGCCACGCCACGCGCAGGTTAGAGCTTCGCATCTCTTCAAAAAGCACCCCCTGATGTCATGGAGAATTTGAGGCAAGAAATGCTGGGGCTGGTGCGATATGCCCTCAAATCAAATATCATGATAAACTGAACATTTCACGTAAATTAAGTTAGAAAGTTACTAAGTTTGTATTATTTTTATTTATGTATTTTTTCTTACAAAACAGATTGTGCAGCCTGAATCGTACGTCGCAGAACGGTGTGCATCTCGGCACAGGCCGAAATTGGCTAATTAATTGCAGCGGGGTGTGGCTTATTTTCAACCCTCCATGGCAAAACCAGTCGCTTGTCGCAAATTTTCAAAATTGAGTTATGATGTTTTCATGAAAGGGCATAAATCAAGCTTCAAAACGATACCTATATGGAATGAATGGGACGACATATGACTGAGATATCAACATTCAAAGGAGTCGGGTTTCTCCTGTCACGCCAAGTGAGAAACGGAGAAATCTGCCTTTGAAGTTGACTATCGCCGTAGCACTCACAGACGCTTGGTGCGGTCGCGGCTACGTTTG
>JAVGVS010000449.1:174212-303338 GCA_032718565.1 Distichodus sexfasciatus | reverse complement strand
TATTTTCTTATATTTGTTATAGTTGTTAATATATCTGCTAAAAAAATCTGTTTGAAAAAGCAATAAATTAGTAACCTGAAAAAATAATAACTGGCATATTTTTCAAAATGACAATTTTGGAGAATTTTTTTATTCACTCTACAAAATGTGAAATAATAATAATAATAATAATAATAATAATAATAATAATAATAATAATAATAATAATGAGTAAAAACAGTTTCTGGCCCTGTTTATGTATGTGCTGAATAAAAGTTGAAGATAAACTACCTTTAAAATGACAAGGTCCAGAGCATGTCTGTTTTACTTTACTCTCTCCCTCTCTCTCTCATCCCTTCTTTTCACGTTGCTGCTGTAATGTTTTATTCCCTACATTGTCACAGCAAAACATGTGCAGAAGATATTGTGTTTAATCCACACATCAGTGACTGAGTGGCAGCCGAGAAGAAAATGAGCAGCAGCTATCATCAGTCCCGGATTCACACACACAACACACACACGACACGGAGATTTTCTATCAAAGTGGGGTAAAGTCGGGCACGAGAGAGAGAGAGAGAGAGCCAGCCGGGGCATGATTTCTGGATGAGATGGGACGAGAGTCTGCATTTATAATCTAAAGAGATTGGGAAGAAAGCGGGAGAATAGAGAGAGAGGAAGAGGGAGAGCGACGGTGACGAGTGTCCTCTCAATTCTACATTTAAAAAGTTGTTAGATCTGCTGGTTGTACGGACCTTTTGTGGCTGATTCACCAAATTACACAGGAATCGGCTGTTAATATCAAAAGGGATTAAGCAGATCCCATGCTCTCAGTACACACACACACACACACATACACACTGCGGCCTGACAGCCCTTAGCAACACACACAAACCTCGTCCTCACTGCTGAAACTACTGCTACTACACACACTGCTGCTGCATGAGCTTTACTCTTAGAAAAGAAATACTGTTTCATTTTTTTATTAGACATTTATTTATTACATATATTTATTTGTAACATTCATATGAAGTGCATTATAAAATATTCATTATTCAATTTCTGAACCACTTAATCCCTATCGGAGTCACGGGGACCGGAGCCCATGCCGGGACTTTGAGCGCGGGTTGGGGACCAACCTAGCCACCGCACGGCACACACACAGACTCACACCTTATGGGGCCAATTTAGATTCGCCAGTCAACCTGCAGCACATGATTTTGGACTGTGGGAGGAGAACTGGAGCACACAGAGAAAATCCCACACGAGGAGAGCACACAAACTCCACACAGACAGAGCTCACGACCGACCCAGGGATCTAACACAGGACCCTCTCTCTGTGAGGTGACAGAGCTAAACACTGCACCAGATTTGAATAAATATTAAATCACTAGCACAGTGCAAAGGTTTTCACCAACTTTCCCTCTTTTCTTTATATTTTGCAAGAGCCTGACATTCTTGTGCGTTTAATGTAGTCTTGAGGAAGAGCATTTACACACACGTTTGCACATATTGCAGTAAAAAAAGTACGCTCTCATTTTATAGTAAAATATAAATGTAATCTGAATGTATATTAATATATAAAATGTAAATAAAGTCTCAAATGCATGATCAGAAATTTGCTCAGTATCTCTCAAGTGCAGCTTCACCTGCCGAATCTCTCCATCTTCCTCCTCATCCTCATCATCAGCATCATCACCGGGGCAACCAGAGCTGTGTTGTGTATTTCCTCTTCACTGTGCACTACTCATTCGATAAACTCCTCTACATCCCAAGATTTACATTATGAGGGCTCAGCAAGCAGTGTGTCAATTCCTCACCCTTCATACATGGAGAACTCATACATGAGGCACACGTCCCCATGCACTCATCTTTGTGTGGAATAAGTTTGTTCGGCTTTATCAGTTCATTTCAATCATTCATTCATTCATTCAGTCGTTATCCAAACCGCTTAATCCCGACTGGGGTCGCGGGGGAACCGGAGCCTATCCCGGGAACTACAGGCACAAGGCGGGGACCAACCCGATACACGCCCCAACACACTCCACGGCACACACACACGCACAATCACACTCACATCCACACCTTACGGGGCCAATTATGGAGTCGCCAATCTATATTGCAGGAAACCCACGACAATGCGGAGAGAGCATGCAAACTCCACACACTCTACCTCTATTTCTATTTCTAGTTTCAAATTATATTTAAAACAATTCCATGTCTAGTTTAAAATGTATATTTATTAATGTATATTTTGTATTTTTGCATTTTACTTATTTATTGTTTATTCCATGTGCCTTATTTGTTCCCTGTTCTGTTGTTCTCTGTTCTCTGCACTGAAAAAAACCTGGAGCCACGTCGTCTCGTCTCTCTATGTATCTGTACAGTATATAGCAGAGATGACAATAAAGTTTACTTTGACTTTGACAGAAAGACCCTACAGCTGACCCGGGGATCAAACCCAGGATCTTTTCGCTGGGAGGCGGCAGCGCTAACCACTGCACCACCATGCCGCTCATCAGCTCATTTCCATCTGACGAAATGCATATTTTTCCCCTTTACTAAATGTGTTTATTATGAAATTAAGGTTAAAAAAAAGTAAAGAACAAATAAAGCAAAATGAAAATGTGTTTGTCTTGGTATTTTCTCATATATTACACTTGTAATTGCTTATTTACAGTTTTATGCGCTTGTTTTAAACAGTGTAAGTCTGAATAAAACAGCTCAGAGTGATTTTAATGAAATTTTATTTTTTTAAATTAGCAACATAACAGAAAAAGATATGTAGAAACAATGTAAGGTGTGATATTACTGTATATACTGTATATATATCTATACCCTCCCTCTAAACTTCATCTACACCCCTCCGTCTAAATCCCTCTCTACACTCCTCCACCACTCCACCTACACTCCCCTCATCATTCCCTCCACACTCACACTGTACATCATTTCCACATTAACATATTTACATGATTAGTTTGATGTACAGTTTATAAAATATAAAAATTAATGTATATGTCCAATTTTAATTGCACTCACATCCGTTAACATCCCATCCCTATCACAGCACAAACGTCATACAATATTACTGGAGTAACACATGACCATTAGGAACCTGCACACGTTTACGCTTGACCTAAATCCTTTTAGGCTCAAAACTCAAGATAAGCAGCGCAGCTAATCCATGACATTCCTTAAGAGATATTATTAAAGCGTGATTATTAATTCATGGAAACATTATTCATCTGTGCCGTGACATTTTAACTGTAGCTCACTGTCTATTTGTAAGACAACTGTAAAACAAAAAGTAACATATATAAAACGTATATTTAAAAAATATAATTAATAACAGATTAGTTAGGTAGATAGATAGGTAGATATAGATATACACATATACAGCCTGATCATTAATATTATAGGTTATAATTATAATTTATACATGCAGATATCGATCTATATATGTATATCTTTATCTTTATCTACATAAATAGATATTTAGTCTTTAATCTTTAGTACAATACATGTAAAAAGTAATTTGTCAAGTATAAATAAATAAATAAATAAATATATATATAAATAAATAAACATATATATATATATGAAAGAACTGTGAATCTGAAGGAAAGTGTGTGTTTGTGTGTGTTCAATGCGGTGGGAAGTGACGGGGTGTGTGTGAGTGCTGGAGTGAGCAGCATCTCACCTGCACCATGCACGAACCGGGAGCTCGTAACAGCGGCCGGAGCGGCTCGAGTTGACATGAACACTCCGGCTGGCATTGTTTCACATGGAAAGATGCAGAACCAAACACCATCACAACTCTTCATCAGTTAGCCACCTCTCACGAGCGACGCGAGCAGGCAGCGAGAAGAGAGAAGAGAGGGAGCAGTTGTCAGGAGAGCAGGTGACGGTCCGCCGTTCGCCGCAAAGCGAGGGAAAATCACAGAGCAGGGAGGTGACTGTGGATCAGTCCGAAAAACAATGTGACAGTTCGGCATGTGTAAAGTCAGAGAAAGAGAAAGTGAGGAAGTGGAGAAAAGGAAAGAAAGAAGAAAAACATGACACATTTTTCTCCAACTATCAAAAGATCCCGGCACTGCTCTTGGGACTGCGCTACTGTCACGGAGCAGGAGGTCACTGGTGTTACTCTCGCTCCGTCTTTCTGAGTGTGTGTGTGTGTGTGTGTTTACAACAGCGGGTTAGTGAGCAGGACGCTGTCTCTGACTTTTGAAGCGTTTGACAGAGCAGGAGGACGAGAGCGAGACGGACCTCGACTCTGACAGCTCGGGCCTCGCAGGTCAGAGGTCGTGACCTGAGTAACTCTGAGGTAAAATCACCTATGTAAATCTGTGGGGTTCTTTTCAGGAAAAGCAACAGAGCAGGACTGGACTGTCAAAAACATTAACCCCACTCCTACACACTGTCACATCCACCCCACTAAGCACACACACACACACACACACACACACGCACACATATCCTCACACACTCACACTCATCTCTCGAGTTCATTTCTGTCACACACAGGATAAATAGCTGATCGGTTATCACCTGCTGTACCATAAACTCTTCACCTTTATATCATACGGTCACTGTTTACCTTACATAACCTGCACACTGACTGTATGTTGTATATTTATGTAACTGCGTTGAGCACCATGTTGTTATCCAATTTTTATTCCACACACTTTTCCTGACCGCTGCTCCTCCTACAGTATTTGTACTAGAAACTTTGTTCCAGCTCTAAAATGTGTGGTCTATAGCGGAGTGGGGTGCTGGTATATACGTTTTTTGTATGTGCACTCGTTCGCAAGTTCGGTCCGTTTTTTCATCCATTTGTCCCCCATAGACAACATGGAGCTCTAATTTAGACGCTTTACTGCACGCCCGCCGTGCTTCACAAAGACACCAATTGTGACTTAATTCGAGGGTCCATGAGCCTCTCCACATATCGGTAACCGTCATGACCCGCACTCGTCTTTTTCATCCTTTTCTCCTGTTGTTTATTTTTCCCACAGACACCCAATCATTTTCTCCCATTAAGAACACATGGGATTTGGAACTGGAACGCTTCCCTCGGCCTGTTTTCACACGAGAGTCAACACGGTTCTTATGCCACCTCAGACCACCTCACTGAACTCACACTCCTCTTTTTCTTACTTTTCTCATCTCTCATTCTTTCCCCATTCACTACAATACATTTTAATCAAAGTCGTCCTACTCGGCTGGTTTAAACTTCACAATCACATTGTCATTTTTTGTGGAGTAGTACTTGGGGACGGTACATTGCTCATGAGTTCCTCAGTGGTGCCTTTACCGGCATGCAAACTCCACACAGAAAGACCCTACAGCCGACCCAGGGATGTAACCCAGGACCTTCTCGCTGTGAGGCAGCAGCACTAACCACTGCTCCACCGTGCCGCTCTTTTTAGAATATTTAAAAGTTTAAAAGTCTTAACTTTCTTTTGAACAAATGTAAGATGTAAGTGTTAAAAATATTTTAAGTGTTGTTAATGTTCACTTCTCTCTCTTTAATTCTCTGTTCTTCCCTGCACTTTTAAAGGACGTTCTCTCTCTCTCTCTCCCCCCTCGTGTTCAGTGAGCTCGTGTCAGTGTGTATTGGTGAGAGATCACAGCGGCCGTGGATGCTTAATTAGCGGCTAGCAGATGAGAGCGCAACTGCCACGAGATGACCGACGTCTTGCGCTGGGTGGCGGGGGACACACGGTGGGCAGGATCCCTAAACGCTGTGGGGGAAGGACGGGGCAGCATTTAACTGCATACTGTGCTGGCATAACTACGTATGTCACAAACGAAAAATACATAATGTTGAATCTTGAGGGAGAGAGAGAGAGAGAGAGAGAGACAGAGTCCTGGCATTATATAATCTGAAGAAATGTAGAAAAGGTGAAGAAAAGTGACGCAGAGCGACAGTTCAAACTGATTGATTTCTGGCACTCATGCACAAGCTGTGAGAAGGAAATGTCAGTAGAAAATGAATGTGCAGCCGGAAGTTTCTAGACTTTTGGCTGGTGTTGTGTGTGTGTGTTTGTAAATCTCCCAATATAAACTAAATATTCAGTTAATGTGCATAAAAAGCACAATATGAAAATATAACTGCAAGCGGGTGCTTCGTGTGTGGATCCCAAATTATTTTTTGGCATTTGTTTTTGTTTTTTTAACCACTCCAAGTACTGTACTTTTAGAACAAAGTTTTAAAAAATAAATCCAGAATGTGTTTACCACTTGCAAAAAGTTCAGACCCTGTTGGTAAAATCATCACATGGTCCTGATGATGCTGACAAGCGTGTGCAAAACTGTCATCATAGGAAGAGAATACGAAGGACGTAAAACATTTCCAGTTACTGTCTAACTCCATTCCTGTTATTTACAGTTTGTGGAGTGGAGAGAGACAGACAGAGAGAGAGAGGATGATCAACATTCAGCTTTGGAAGAGGCTGATGTGAAACTTGGCTTGACAGCTGTGGAGAGTCTTGGGACCGCAGTGACATGCTGTGTTTGACTGCCTTCACCTGTCACTGCGTTCTCACTCGCAAAACTCACCTGCATTGCGCACTGAAGCCAACAAGGCAGAGACTTACTCCGAGCAGCTTTTTTACCTGCCAATACGCTACTGCATCAATGCACTTCCGCTATAATACACACGCTGTCACGGTGCGACTTCTGTATCAGTTTGTGTGACGTGTCACTTCACTGTCTGCTAAACCAGTAGCAGGGATTCTCAGCTTTTGTGCATGCCCTGCCCTAACTTTAATGGATTGTTAGATTTTCCCAAACGTTCTCCTTTTACTTTTACATAATTTAGCAGACAGTCTCATCCAGAGCGACTTTCATTTTTTTAATTTCAGGGACAGTCTTCCTGCAGTAATTTGGGGTTAAGGGTTTTGATCAGCCGATTATGGTAGACTGGAGGCAGGCTTTGAACTCATGACTTCTTGGTCCAGAGGCGAGAAAATAAACCACTAGACCACTGCTGACCTCAGTTTTAATTTTGAAACACCAACCACCAAATTAAATTCCTTGAATGTGACAACTTACTTGGCAATAAACTTCTCATTCTGGGATTTTGTAGGGTTCAAAGCAAGAAACCACCTGGACTCAGGAGTGTAGGGGGTTGTGGATGATGATGGATATGTTTATTTCAGCTGTTTATGGATGATGGAAAATAAGAGTCGTAATATTGGGAAAACACTGGCACTGTCAAAAATGTGAAAACTGAGTTTTCACCAGAATAATAATAAAACAAAACACACACACACACACACACACCATGTTACAAACAAAAAATCTTAAAATTGTGTTATCATGTCCCACTTCCATCTTCTCTCTGAAGGAGAATGTTTGTCCCTTATTTTTGCCCAAACAATAAAACATGTGTAAGACTGTTCTTCAGAAATTATAGATGAATAAGAAAACACTTGTGAATGTCAGAATATGGGTAAAAACTATGTTTGTTTTGTAGGATAAATTTATTCTTAAGAATGGTTGGTGACCCAATAATAATTAAAAACACATACAGATGTTAATTGAGGATCTAAAAGACAGTCGCAAGCAACAACTAGCGGGGTCCAAGCAAAAATCGCAGGGTCAGCACTGATCACACTGTTGTAGACACACACCCACACACTGCTGATGCTCATGTTTATTGTGACAGAGGACCCTAGAGGTCAAAACACATTATCCTTTGCTATAGTGCCAATTATAAGCCGCACTTCATGCTTGGCCCCCTAAAAAGTTTTTTTGCCCTTCGTGTATGACTCCCATTTTTATGCCGAAGAAGAATCTTTGTCCCTTCTTTTTGGCCAAACTTGTATGCAATAAACCATGTGTAAGGCGTGTGTAGACAAATAAGAAACCAATGTCAGAATCTTGGTGTAAACCCTTTGTTTTCAGAACAATTTCTTGTTTAGAAAGGATGGTGAATGATGCCAGACCATAATCAGAATCAAATTCATTTACCATGTACTGTATGTCAAAAAAACTTGCAATGAATTTGTTTCTGGTCATTAATGTCTCTCTAGACAAATATAGACAATGTAGATACATGAAGCAGAGAGTTTAAGCCATATATTCTATATTGTATATAAAGGAAATATATACTGTGAGACAAAGCAGTATACAAAAATGAACACAATAAAATACAGAATATACAGTAGAACATACAAGGCAATATACAATACAAAATATACAATACAACAAACAGTCAATGTGCAGGTTATAATGAACTAAAATATGCTTTAAAAACACAATTTGGCCTGTTTGCAGCACCCACTTGAAATCTGCTAAATTTAAAAGGACAATATTGTGGGTCTGGATTCATCATAAATGGGATTAGTCCCTAATCTGGGCTAAAACAATACCGGCTCCCCCCCGTTCTCTCAAGAGGCACACGCTGTGAGAGCCACGGCCATGCATGCTGGTATGAAAGGAATGGGCTGTGTGTGTGTGTGTGTGTGTGCAGCATGTGCTGATTTAAGTCTATTCAATGTTGTCGCTGGCATCGCTTCAGCCCTAGAAAGCAACTACAACAGCTCCCAACCGGGCCCCGAGTACCAGAGCACTTCATGGGTCCTACTCAAGCCAAACTGGAATTAGCCTTTATCAGCAATCCCATACAGTACCAGTGGGGCTCGGCTCAGGAGCCGGAGTCAAGCACGTCTGATCGGGATTAAGAGATGGACCGACGGACCCTTCCACGCTCCAACACTCCGGAAAAAATGCAGACAAGAGGAGAAAAATAAATAATCATAACCGGATTGTGCCCATTGTGCCATTAGAGTTTATCAGCATCACAAGCATACGGCCAGAGAGAGAGGGAGCAGGAGAGAGAGAGGGAGAGAGAGAAGGGAGGGAGAAGAGGAGGTTGGCAGGTTGATAGGTGTTGGGAGTGTTGATTAAGACGACGTTAAGCCGGGTACCGGACCCCGAGCCCACGCGCCAAACACATTTCCAAAGGATTGTGGGGAATCCGGATGAATGGCTAAGTGGGCAGCTTGTGTTTTGCCAAATTCAACCTTTTTCCATACACACACACACACTAAAACACACACACACACACACACATACATACAAACACAAGAAATACTAGAACACAAGAGTCACTGTACATTATGAATTAAAAAGTAGGAGCTCTGTTGATTTGACTATAATTTTGCGAAAGTAATTTTCCAAATTATTTGAAACATCTTATCACAAACAGTATTTTCATATTAAGAGTGAACGATAATGATATTTATGGTCAAATTCAACAACAGTTGGTCAAATTGAAAATCACAAACAAGACTTACAAATATAATACAGCAACTACGTTGTGTTCATGGAATTTTACACTACATTTTTGGAAAAAAATTATAGACCACATCATTGTTTTTTTGCAGACATATGTAACAAAGAATGTTCAAAATTCCACTAGAACACTGGCACAAATGTCATCAACGCAAATAATCAATCCCATTGTCAAGCTTATATTTAAACATTGTTGGGGTTTTAAAAATATATTTTAACTAGATGCTTTCAAAGTCAAAGTGAAAGTCAACTTTGTCACTGTCAGTATACAGAGAGGCGAGATGACATGGCTTAAGTTTCTACAGAGCACACAGAACAAAAAGGCACATGGAATATACTCATATTAATAGATTATCTATTTAATATGTAACTCTATAAACTCTATGCTAGAAGTAAAAAATGAAAAATACAATAATAATATGTGGAATTATTCATATGTTTATATTTTGGGGTGGTGAGCAATATAATCATTTTCTGGCACATTTAATTCAGAATGAAATAATTTTGGAAATTTGTCACCATTTGCCAATGTGATGGGCAAAGATACAAGAGCTTTTGAAATGTTTTTGAACACCATCAGGTCAAGCAACTGCATGTCAATGGGAATAAAATAACACAAAACAAACAAAAGATGTCACTAGGTTTCCTTATAAAAACAAATGTATGTGGCAAACAGTGGAGTTTACCAGAATATGTTGCCACAAGTTTGTCATTATGAGTCACTAGTGACAAACTTGCAGCAATCCCTTAGCAAAAAGTAGTATACTTGAAGTTCATTTTATTAAGTATGCTTGAGTATAAGTATAAGCATAGCAAGTATACTACGGACCATGTACCTTGTAGTGTACTAGAAAGTATACTAATTAATACTTCTTCGGACTAAATTGGAACATTTTTAAGTTTATAAAAGTATACTTTAAGTATACTTTATAAGGTCATTTTAAGATTACAAAAGTATACTTTTAGACTTGAGTAGACTTTTCTTTATACTTGTCAGTATAAGTCAAGTATACTTCACTATAATATTCTTAAACATATAAAATATAGTATATAAAAAGTAAACTTCAAGTATACTGCCTCAGTTTTAGTATTTAATAAGTATACTCGTAGTACACTTGAATAAACTACTTTTTGCTAAGGGATGTCCTGTCATCAATGACAAACGTATTTGCTAATGATTTGCCAAAACAATTAGCCAGTAATTACAAACTTGCAGTGAACTTTTGGTGACAAATTTGCCAGGTGCATATGTTTTCCACAAAGTTGGCTAGAAGCCCACCACAAGCTCATTACAGACCTAATTTGCAGGTGAAAATATCACCTTGTTGCAGTTGGTGGCGTAACGGTAGGGTGTTCGCCCCGTGATCAAAAGTTTGCAGGTTCGAATCCAGGGCTGGTAAAGTTACTACTGAGGTACTCATGAGCAAGGTACTGTCCCCAAGTACTGCTTCCTGGGTGCTTGTTAGCTGCCCACTGCTCCTTCACAGATGGGTTAAGATGCAGAGGTCATATTTTGTTGTGGTGCACTGTGTGCTGTGCTGGGGTGTATTCACAATAACAAATAATCACTCACTTTCAAATTTGCGGCAACATTGCCGAAGGTTAACGGCAACTGTTTGTCAGAAGCCCCTAAACACACTCAGAATAAAACCAGAGACCAGTTGAACCCACAACGTGTACCACATGCTTCTCACACACTCCCATGTGGAATAAAGACTAGCACAAAGACAAAGGAGAAAATCCCACTTAAACAGAGAGAAAACCAGGTGAAGGCGATCGGAGCAAACGACCCACTGACAGACAGAATGTAAAACAAGATAGCGACCACTAGTGGACTGATGGGGAATCACAAGTCAGACTAATAAAAATAGAATATATGTGTATTAAAATCTATATTACAGCTCTGTAAAAAAAAAACACAAGAGCTGCAATATAAAATGGCATGTACATCAAATGTTTCACTATGTCTGTTTTTACAATTTATCACTTGATGGTAACACAGCCTTGTAAAATCTACATGTTGATATTCTTTTAGTAAACCGCTAACACATTTGATTCCAAAGTTTTAACACAGTTGTTGTTCAGAATTGTTTGCAGAAAATGGCAACTGATCAAAAAAAAACCAAAAACAAAATATTGTAACTGCAATAATGCAAACTGTACTGTAAACTATTTGAAATGCCTTAGGAATATTTTTATGGTATCCATGTTAATATCCATTCTGTTTTTATCATGTCAAAAAGAGTTTTTAGGTCGTGGTAGTGTTTATTCAAACCTTTATTCATTTTGGCGAAATCTAATCGGATCCTCATTAATTTGAATCACATATTTATGAAGTACTGCACATGGAATGGACCGTCATCTTTTACTTTGTCATTACTGGAAAATTGTCTTGGCAAATCACTGGCAAATACATTTGTCACTAAATAATTACTTACATTTTATCAGCGTCTTCTCATCTTTGAGATCATGCAAATACTGTAAGTCTCAGCTCCACTGTTGTTTCAAAAGTTCACTTATTTCTACATTAATCAAGCACTGTGTTTTTAATAACATGCAGGAGCGCAGCAGTGTTTGGTAATGGACTTGTTTTTAGCGCTGACAGTGTTAACTTGCCCCGTTTTCATATTTCTCCCCCGCAGCCTACTTTGCTTCATTCCCGAAATCGGCCTGATTATGCAGCGAGGAACCCCAGGATTGTTTCAAACGCAAGGTGACATGCTAATGACTTAATAGTGCAATCTGCCAAATAATCATCGCCGACTGTCAACACCGTCTCGGGCAAAATGTTTACAGGTGGACCACTAATGCAGACTGACAGTAATCCCAATCAAAGTGAGTTTTATTGCTGTTGTCTCATTTGTGGGATATTTTCACATCTCCAACATGCAACTGGCACCGTGTGAAGCCACACATATGCTCGATTGAGCTTGCACTCTCACGCATGTGCAAACACACACACAATAACACACACACACACACACACACACAATCCCACATCACCCTTGGCTGCTGTTTCAGCAAGCTGGCTTCTTTTACACTGATGGGAGTTTTAAGAGGTGAAATAGGGAAAAATGATAAAGAGAAAGAAAGAAAGAGAGAAATTGAGAGAGTTCACACCCTGATATGTAAAGTCACACTTCATTTAGCAAGGTGGAGGACAGATGTAGTGTCAGAGCGGCTGTTTAATTAAAGCGTGCCGGAGGTGAAGATTGAAAATTCATACCCGGCACCGTACGATGGTGTATTTACCATGTGCAAAACGATCATCATCGAGAACATGTGGAAACGTAAATCCAGCTTGTTGCTAATCAGGGTAAGGATCTGCACTTATCTCTGCTGAACTTTAAAAAATTAACACCAACACTTTCTCCGGCGTACGGGTTAATCCTAAAGACGGGGGAAACGCATTCGTGGAATTAAAGAAATACAGAAATACGCTGATTAAATACGTCTACATGCACACGCACTGAAACAAATTAGTTTATCACATTACGGCAACGATGATGAATAAACATTACTCAATAAAACACTAATTAGATAAACAAGTCAATAAAATGCAAATGAGAGGGGAAAGTGCATTTTAATGCGCTTAAATGCGGGTGCGTTCCAAAATTGCGCTGCACCTGGTGACAATGCCACGTCTGTCTGCGAGAGCAGCAGCAATAAAACACAGCGGATTGTTATAAAAAGGAATGCGTGCATCTACAGGAAGCAAAAATGATAATTGTCAGCTGGAATTGGCTGTAAAGTTGCATTCGGCAAAAGGAGCGAGGGGAGGGGGAGAGGGGAATATATTGGATTCAATTGTTCTGACAAATTGGTAATTTTAAGAGCAAAAAAAAATTGATTGCATTGCAGACATTTAATCAGAGAGGCATTAGTTAATTTATCAAGCGTTGTATAATTTGTGTTTGAGTATTGCAGTGTTTTCCGCAGTAATAGCATATCTAGTTGAGCTCTCTTGGGTGGAGCTCAGCTAATTAACGTGTGCCTGAATCCTATTGCATTATCTAGATTGGACCTGCTGTACACAACAGCGTCGCGATAACAATAGAGCACAACACCGGCGGAGGAGAGTTAAAGTAATTCGAGGTCGACCTCGCTGCTCCCAAACTTACTTTTTGACAATCTAATTTGATCAGGCTGCAAGTTGGAAAGGGAAGTTCAGAAAATTTCAGTGACCCCCGGTTTTCACGACTCTGGCACTGGGGCTGGTTATGGTTACGGTTCCCAATTTAGAACCAGTGCTACGTTTTTCTACTGCAAATTTCTACTAGTGTTGATGCCACCAGTGATGGGGCAGTTGGGGGCGTAACGGTAGGGCTTTCTCCCCGTGATCAGAAGGTCGCAGGTTCGAATCCAGGGCCGGTAAAGTTACCACTGAGGTACTCATGAGCAAAGTACCATCCTCAAGCCTCAAGCACTGCACCCTGGGCGCTTGATAGCTGCCCGCTGCTCCTTCACGGATGGGTCAAATGCAGAGGTCACATTTGGTTGTGGTGCACTGTGTGCTGTGCTGAGGAGTGTTCACAATGACAAATAATCACACACACTCACAAAAATTAGGCCTTAGCATATGAAGCGCAGGCATTAGGCCTCATAGCAAGGTCCTTAAGTCGCTCTGCTTCTGTAACTAATAAACGAATGATTGTGTTTAAGAAGCAAAGGAAGCATGTGTTTGTTTATCAGTGCTGTAATTAAAGTGTAACCCTTGCCGCCCTAAGAGAATCTGGTGTGTGTTTCTCTACCTTTGTTTTTAGGCTTATTCTATTGTGTGTGTAGAAGTTCTCCACATGCTTCATGTTGTTGTGTTCAGGACGTCCTGCACTACTGAGATTTGTCATAGTTTGATGTGTAAATGCTGACACTGTCTTGAAATCAGCACATTTCTGATGAAAACTGTAAAAATGTTTACTTGTTTAGCTTCATGTAGTATAAAAGTACTGAAACTGTAGATATAACTACTAGAAATAGTAAGAACACTGTGTGTTTTATTGACTTGCAGAGTTGTTGTTATGCAGAGACATTCTATGGATTAGTGCTGTGAAGAAAAATAAGGTTAGTGCAGATGAAAACACTTCTTTATCCATTTGATATCCAGATACAGAATAAAATTATTTGACAACAAATCATGCATTTTTCTATATCAATTTGTTTTCTATTGATTCCTCTCTAACATTATAAAATGAAAAAAAAAATCTGATCAACTGAAAATACTGAAGTTTTGGGTAATTTTGAGTGATTTTGACCTATAAAATCTGCTGCTTTTGGCCTTTCTGGAAGAGAACTACATTTCCCATAATCCCATGTGGCCGACTTGGGCAGCGTTACAACAATGCGATGGACACACATTCAGAATAAATACTGAAAATATCGATAAATGGCAGTATTATGAGTATAACGCTGGTTGCTGCTGTTATTTATCAGCTAAAATATGTTTTGTCTGTAATAAAAGGGAGATTTTGACTGAACTGAATTGTTTTAGTGAATGTTACTGCATGAGAGTCACAAGCACTCACACAACGAGCGTGTTTTTACATTGCGAATGATGTCATGTATGGGTTTTTACACAATTCTGCTTTTGGGCACAGAATTACTCACAAATACTTGCACCTAACGAGGAATCAATACAGTCTCTAGGTTCAAAGTCTTGTGATTCTGACGATATGTGTGTGGTTTCTGTAAGTTAAAGAAACAAAAAATAAACAACACAAAATGTGTGTGTGAGTTAAAAAAAGACATGAATGATAAGAAGTGAACTAGTTTACTAGTTTACAGAAGGTATTCAGAGTTTACTACACTTCAGCATAAAAGTCTTATTAAATTTTTATTTACTGCCAAGAAGTATTGAAATAGTACACTTAGAAGCACTTGATATTAATATACTCTAAGAAATACTACAAATATACTATATAGTATACTCTAAATGTAATACATAACACATATTTCATAGATATTCTTTAACATGTACTTAATTGTGCTTTAAATCTACTTTTCTGGAAACTGTAAAACAGATTGAGTCTCTCTATTTACACACACATTCATCCAAATGGTGCCACTTGGTAGTGTAACGGTTATGGAGTTGACCTTGTGTACTCGCCGTTCAGGTCCCGGACCAGTAAAGGTATCACTGTGTTACTCATGAGCCATTTCCCTGGGCACGGCCAAAAAGCTGCCCCAAAAGCATTTTCTTATCTGAACATATTGAAAAACTACAACATTTAAAAGTAGTTCCACTACTAATAAGCTACAGAACTGAAAGTAGTCAGTAAATTTAGTTAGTTTCTCCCCAACACTTTCATTAATTTTAGTTTAAAGACCTCTTCTAAGCTCTCCATTAGCGAGCTGCAGCCGACGTGGGTCAGAAACTATATTATTAATTAGCTGCTCCGAGACGACGCTTTGCATCTTTCCAATCGAGTGAAACAATTTGTTTCATTTTCAATTGATCTCGCTATCGACGGACCTGCCCAGTCCAATTCAGCCGAGAGCGAAAAGACAATTAAAAGGCAGTGGAGTTCTGCCCCGAGTGCAGCCCGAGCCGGGGAGGGGACCAAGCCGGCCGATGGTGTCCTAATAAATATGCAACGAACCGCAACTCTGAGACCCGGCCGGCCTGCGGTGCGGGAAACGGGCAGAACTTGAGGAGGTGGATTTATTGGGTGAGGAAGGGAAAAGGTCAACGCATCTCTGCTCCGTCAACTCCAAAACCTTCCTGCTGGTTCACCTCATAAATCAAACTGCAGTAAACAGGGGCTGCGAGGTCAGATACTGACAATTTTTCACACAACCTCGTTAGCTAATTATTTAGGCTTACTGCTTTCCTGCGTAGAGCTGTTGCTACGAAAAGAAGTATATTCAAGAGTGTTGTTAGTTTTCCTTGAAGATGTGGACATAGAATTAAGTGGTTTTGTGATGAACGGCAGCTGTGCAGTAAAACGTCAAAATTTGAACTCCATGTTAGTCTATGGGGAAAAAACTGATGAAAAAAATGCATAGAACTTGTGAATGAGGGCACGTGTCATAAAAGGTGTATACAAGCACCCCACACCACTATAGACCACACGTTTTAGAGCTGGTACGAAGTTTCCACCACAAAAGTGTAGAAGGAGCAGCGGCCAGAATAATTGATAACATTGATAACTGATAACAATTAGCAATGCAATTATTTATAATGACGATTCTATGTCTTACAATGACAGTAACTTTCCATTCTATTCTAAAGAATCCTAAATTTATGAGGGAGTTAAACCACAACCACAACAGTGCTTTCTGGAACAAAAATGACAAAAGAATTGTCTGCCAGTCTCACTAATGACCAGGACGAGCGAAGGCACAGAGCACTTAGCCCCAATATTAGCGCCATCCCTTAGTGAGCATTCCTCACAGCCAGTCCTGCAGCATCGTCCTACCGCATCGCCGTCCAGCACCACGTCCAGACTAATCCGGCGCCGGCTACGCAATTAGAGGTCGCGTTAGCACCAAAAAGAAACCGCTTGGGTCCCTGTCCTGCAGGACTAAAGTGGAGGAGCGTCGCTCCAAGCCACTCTGCATTAAATCCCAACTCTCGTCTCTCGTAGGAAAACGTGAAGCTGGAAGGAAATGTTTAAACTCCAACATTTAAGAGAATAAAAACTACACCCTGTCATTAAGTGAGTGATTATTTGTCAGGGTAAGCACAGCACACAGTGCACCACAAAAAAATTTGACCTCTACATTTGACCCATCAGTGAAGGAGCAGTGGGCAGCTGACGTGGATCAGTGCTTGGGGACAGTACCTTGCTCATGAGTACCTCAGTGGTACATTTACCGGTCCGGGATTCGAACCAGCAACCTTCCGATCACGGGAAGAACCCCTTAAATTGTTACACTACATTAGAGGTGTTGACATAAGTTTTATCACGATACAACATTTTACAGATTTAATAAAAGATTCAACATTTTCCATTATCACAAATCTGCTACGATATGATTTCAGTTTAAATCAGTTATGGATATGAGACAACATCATATGCTGAATTAACACATTCTCATCAAATCAAATCCCAAATAGCAACTAAAATATCATTAAACTCCCAGGAACTATAATGAGTTGGTAGTGCAACGATTAGGTTTTGAGCTGAGCTGGACTCATTTTGGTCTTGTGATTTAAGGGTTGCCAGTTTAAGTTCCGGACCGATACTGAAGTACTCATGAGCTAGGTACCATCCCCTAGCACTGCCATTCCATTTTTGCATAATCTTGCAGCCAGTCGGCCACACTGTGGTTATATTCCCACCTTTCCATCTCATTTTCTTTTTGTAAATGATGTCATTTCGAGTTCTGACTTCACACTTACGTGGCTCCATCAAAAGCATGGAACACGGCATGAGATTAGTCTGGTAACTTTAACAGATTATTTAGCGTCCCTACTTTACTGTAATGCTGTAAGTCTTTCCGTTCCTTTTTGAAACCAGGCAACTTAACCAAAGCAACTTCTTGTGAAAGTGGTTAAAAATGGCCAACAGTGATCTCTGGAACAGAAATGAGCACACAATGCCTCTGATGGTCTCACTAATGACCAGGACGAGGGCCTGTGCTGCGAGCAGTAAGCACTTAACCCAAATATTAGCGCTGTCCCTTAGTGAGCGTTCCTTAGTGGCTTTAGTGCAAAAATAAAGAAGTGGCGGTCCTGCAGGACTAATGTGGAGGAGCGATGCTCTAAGCCACTCGTCTACATTAAATCCCAAATCTCCTCTCTCGCAGGAAAACTTGAAGCTCCCAGGATATCTTTACACTCCGATGTTTTACAGAACTGAAACAACACCCTGCCATTAGGGCCGTAAATCAGGAGTTTCTGAATGATTCAATATTATATCAATTCCACGGGCAATGGCTCGATGTTACATGGATAATCACCAAGTCTGCTATGATACGATTTTTCCATTTTATTTCTGAGCTCAACCAGATATTTACATGACAATGTAAAAACTACAATGATGTGATCAAACCCCTAATCGGTGCTACTCTCCCAGCTGTTTTCCTGCACGGTTTATCTCATGCACCCAATCTCTACGTCTCCAACACACGTGAGTATCTAGTTCAGACACTGCCGCTAACGCCAAGATGCCATTTCTCTCCACTGTAAAGATAATCTCTTTTATGTCTGCTAAACTACACATCTCAAACAACACGTTACAATGTTTACATGAAATAGGAACCAACGTGGAAGTGCCCGATGATGCTTTCCGTAATTTAGCAACAACAAGCGCTGCGAGAAGCACAAGAAAACGCCCTGGAAGTGAAGTTTTGACCGCTATCAGTGCAAAAAACACATTTGGTGGACACAGGCCCTAAATCCCAACTCTCCTCTCTCGTAGGAAAACTTGAAGCTCCCGACATTTTACAAAGGAGAAACAACACCCTACGATGTTGTGTTGGTGTAATCTCTCAGCCAGCCAACCACGTCGTTCCTGCATTCCCACCTTTATTTTCATTTTTTTCTCTTTTTTCCACGGCAGCTGAAAACACAACAGGTGTGGAGCTCCAGCGCCGGTCTCTGGTGTTCGGTCTGCGCTGGAGAACTCATCTGGAGGGCCGAGGCGAAGTGGGACTTCTGCTGAAATCAGTCACGCTTTCCTCCCCAGGCCCGAACCACGCTTATTAAGTGTGTGCCAGCAGTGCTGCTGCAGCCGACTCGTGCCAAATCACTCAGAGAACCAACGCCTTCCCTTCTTTTCATTTTTCATCTGATTTCCTGTTCGTCTCCTCTGAGGCTCTTTCTCCTTCCCCAGTGTTGGACGCTTTGCTGTAATATTTTGGTGGACGTGTGAGGTGAGAAATGACACTTTGAAGGAACTGTACTGTAAACATGGTGATGGGGCCGCAGACATTTTAAATGTGCAAAAATAAATAAAGCTGTTTTGCAAATGCTTTCTTCTTTTATATTACTTACTTTTGAAGTGTGATTTGATTTGGGAAGATTTTGGGAAGATTTGGTTTTCCCTCAAAACAAACACTAATTGAATATAATGACATTCAGTATTTACCAGCGGTCTACAGTCATTTTGGTGTACTTGCGAGGAAAGGGAAACGACAAGAAATTATACTGTAAATGATGCTTGCTGCAGTGGACATTTAAAGAAAGCCATTTAAAAAATATTACTGATCTTTGAATTGAATTGCAGAAGTAAAGAATAGTTTTGGTTGTGCCTCGAAATACACATATCTTGAATATTTATTAGTGTTTAAATCACAGGTTTCTGTAATGATGCAAAATTATATTACATGTACAACGATTCGATTTCTACCGATATCACAATGTTTGATATGATACGATTTTGATGCGATACAATTTCGGACTCAGCAATTGATATGCGATGATATAAGGATTTGACATATTCTATATATTTTATAAAAAACTGAAAGAACTTCCTATTTTTATTTGCATAAATAAAATTATTTTAAATAGTTTCCTCATTGTGTCTGTTGCGTCGATCTGCCTGGAGGTGTGACAGCGGTTGCTTCAGTGTCTTCATGTAACATCCCTTAACCTGAGAGCATTTGGGGTGTTTTTCTACCTTTGTTTTTAGGCTTATTCTAGTGTGTGTGTGGAAGATCTTCATGCATGCTTCATGGTGTTGTGTTCAGGACGTCCGGCAGTAGTCAGATTCGTCAAGATGTAACTTCCTAAAACCCCCACACACTCTCACTCAAACACACACAGTATTTACATTCCAGTATTTACTATTGATGGATGGTTTGTTCACCTGTGATGAGCAAATGGGGACGGTACATTGCTCATGAGTACCTCTGGTACCTTTACCAGCCTGGAACTTGACCCGGCAACCTTCCAATCACAGGGACAACTCCCTAACTATTACGGTACCAACTGCCTCACACCATTAGTACGCCATAATAATGAGTTGCAAAAATGAAATCAGAACACACACAGACACACACACCCACACACAAAATGCACACACACACACACAAAATGCACACACACACACACACACACAAAATGCACACACACACACACACACACACATATATACTGAATATTCACCACACACATCTTTTCTTGAGAATAATGGGCGTTCACTGCAGGTGTGGAGGGGAGTGGGTGTTGGGGCGGTGGGTGAAGTCCTCCCAGCAGTAGCAGATCATTTAAACCCTTCAACGATTTGGGAGTCGGTGGCGATCATGAGCGTCCACGCGTCCGAACACCCCTCCCCCGCACCCACCGGACCCCCCACCTTTCCTAAAGGACACAATCTTACTTGCAAAACTCCCCATTAGCCGCTTGCACCGGGCGCCCCGAGGCAGGGTGGAGGTGGTGGTGGTGTTGGTCGTGCCACATACAGGTGGGGGTCTTTCTTCTCCAAACCAGCAGTAGCAGTGAACAGGGCTGTCTGATTAAACAAAAAGTATTAAAACCAACGTTCGGAACTTGAATCTGGCTCATGATGAATATTTTGACTATTTCTGAAATTGTTATTTTTTTAATATATTTTTAAAAATTCTCCAGTGTGTGTTCATGTCCCGTGCCTTTAACAACATACTACTGCACATTTTGTCAAGGGAGTCAAGAGACTGTCTGTGACTATGCGTGAGGGCAATATTGCATTAATTAGAGTTTCTGATTTTAAATTTTAATTAACTTTCTTTTATCTTTTAAAATTGTTGTAATTTCTTTTAATAGTTCCCTTATAGTGTCTTCACCACTGTGTCCTGTGTCCACCAAACACGTCAAAAACCTCCATGCTTTCTCATGCTTCTCTCAGCAGTTGTTGTCATCGTGCACGTCCACATTCGTTCCTATTTCATGTAAACATTGTAACGTGTTGTTTGAAATGTGTAGTTTAGCCAACATAAAAGAGATTGTCTTTACAATGGAGAGAAGTCTCATCTTGGCGTTAGCGGCAGTGTTTGAACTAGATACTCGTTGGAGACGTAGAGATTGGGTGCATGAGATAAACCGTGCAGCAAAACAGCTGGGAGAGTAGCACTGATTAGGGGTTTGATCACATCATTGTAGTTTTTATTCAAACTGTGTAAATAAAGCCAAAACAAGCTGCTCCAGCTGCTCCAGATACACCACCATTTGTAGTGAGTTCTTGACTCTGTATGTCCTGCCCCTTCCTCTATTTTGATTGGCTAGCAAGAGAGACGTGACATTGACGAGCTCAGCACTGTTCTAATAGTTGAACGGATTTCAACTTGACGTGTTCTGAGTGCTGCATTAAAAATGTCTCCACCGGTGTTTTTTTTTCACTGAAGGTCATAGGATATGTATTAAAAATAGGCGTCCTAAAAAAAACGCATTTGGTGGACACAGGCCCTTAAACATATGTGCTCTTAGATTTAAAAAAAAATCCTAGCTTTAATAGATAAGCCTACAAAAACAAGCTCAAAACATCGTAAGTGTCAATTAATCATGATGAAGATAAAATATGAAATTAATCATGATATCGATTTCAGGTGGTATCGCCCAGCCCTCACCGGTAGCATCGCCCTCACCATCATCGTCACCGCCGTCTCCCAAATTGTCCCGGAAAGGAGCGACGCGCTCGGATTTGTCTTGGGCTGTTTTGTCCAAACTGGGGCACAGATGGGATAATGACTTTTACAAACAGCATTTTGATGAGAGGAGGAACGAGCGAGGTGGGGTGGGGTGGCATTGAGGAGGGGGGAGGAAAAAGAGGGAATGGTATGTAAAATGCACAAAGGCTCCCATAAGCACGTTGGGAACTGCATCTGGAACAAACTAAAAAGATGTTTAATAATTTAGGAGCAAGCAGGCAGGCCTGATGCAGCTGTTGTGTGCAGGCGAGCATGAAAGGCTCCTCGCTGACAGCTGGCTCGCCCGTCTCCCTCGGTTACGGCGCGGCGAGGAGACGGCAGATTTGGGATTAGCCAATCCCTGATACTCCTGCCCATCTGCCACCAAGACCCTCGCCTAACTCGCCCCTACTGCCCGAAAAGAGGAGGAGGAGAGAGAACGAGGGGGGCGTAATACACACAATCACACCCAAAATAGTACACACACACACTTCCCACAAACATATGTAGTCGTTCCTGCAAGTGCGGCCGTCAACCCCCACTCCCAAAATCACACACACAATCACACTCAAAATAGAACACACACACATTGTATTCCCAATATAAAATATTTCTCAGTGAGAACAAAATGATAATTTGAAGAGATTACACCATAAACGACAAGATGGTGCAGCTGCAATTTTGTGGAAAAATAAAAACAAGGTTTGGAAATCATTTTCAATCAAACCCAAAATATAACACATTTATTAGAGGTGTGAACCTTCACTGGTCTCACGTTTCGATTCGATTACGATTATCAGGTCAACATTTTGATTTGATACGATATTCCGATGCATCCAAACAATTTTTCTACTTTACTTCACATTGCACACAGATTGGGCATGGATTGCAGATCGGGCAGATATAGCTACTACGGTGATGTTCTTTAGAATGTTTATGCGGCAGCCAGAAAAACACCATCTTTATGATTCAGGGGAGTTCAACTGGTTGAACAAGTAGAATTTTTAAAGAATGGAACTAAGCAAAACAAAATGAAATAAAGGATAATATCAGACAAGACAATAGATAATAATAATAATAATAATAATAATAATAATAATAATAATAATAATAATAATAATAATAATAAGATGGTATAAGATTTTTAAGAATCGGAGCTACGGTTCAAAAGTTATTAGCAAAAATGCAATTTTTTTTTGGAAAAATGCAAAATAGTTTATGTTGGCAATTTTTTTTGATTGAGAAAAAGGGTAACCGGACCTACCTGCCAAATTTCCCAAGTTGTAGGTCTTACAGTTTTTTTCTCCACAACGCTTTTGCATGCTAAGAAAAAACCCCACAAACAAAACAAAACAAAATAAATCAGCATTAATGCTAATAGTATAATTATTATTTATAATAATATTATAATTATACTAATAATAAAATATTGTACTAATAATATATTATACCAATACCACACAATCATAATAATAATAATAATAATAAATGAGCAAATCAGAAATCAGAAAACTAATTAGACAAACATGTCCTGCAAGTGCAAGCATCAATCCCCAAACATCACCCTTCAATACAACACACACACTCCCAGCCAGAATACAACACACACACACACAGACACACACACACACAATACTTTAATATTCAGTATGTTAATATTCAGTGTTGGGTGGTTGGATGAGAAAGAAATGATTCTTTCTAGAAACTCCCCCCCCAAAAAATTTAATTGATGCAGTGATGATTTTTGTGTAAAAATTGAAATTGTGGTTTTAAACATTTTTGGTTTTAGTTGCAAAAAGTCACAGCCAAAGTTGAACACAGACACATACACCTCACACCCATATGGAGTCCTGCAAGTGCAGTCATCAGCCCCTTCCCTAACTACACACCTCACTCCCCCCCATAATGTGCGTCCCCTTTCCTGGACAGGGGGTCGGTGAAGCGCCAGCGTAGCCCCACCGTCGCCCCCAGGGCACATTTTGCCCACTGCACATTCACAGGAATACAAAAATGTGGCCGGCCACAAACAATGCCCGGACCTAATTGGCCGAATTAACCGAGCCTCATCTCCCGTTTCCCCCCACCCCTCCCAAAGATGATTAGCATAGCTCAGCTGGGAGGGTGGAGTGTGTGTGTTGGGTTAGGGGGTGGGGGGGTTGTGTTAGAGAGGGGGGGCAGGTGAAGATGTGTTTGCCTGTGAAAAAGAAGCGGTCCTGGGTAGAGTCCCAGCTGGGCTCGGCTGCTCGAGTGCCAGGACCATAGTGTTGGGGGTGTTTTTGGGCATCGAGTGGATTTTTTGCACTTGGAGTGCCTTCTCTCCACAGTGCCCACGTTCGCCGCCCAATGTGATGCTCAAAAATTGTGTTGTCAAAGGCGACTAGAGCAGTTCTAGAGCTTCTACCTGAGACATTGAGGTGTCAATGTTCTGAACTCATGGGCCTTGAACACATCTGTGGTCAAGGAAATACCTCTGGAATTCCATTATATTATTAGAACAGAAGAAACCTTTAATATGTACGTCTTCAAGAATTTTTTAAAAGACGTCCAGTTGCCTTTGATGGAAGCTGTCAAGACTCACGTTCTGGAGAACCTACATAGACATCACTTAAGAACCAACACCAATGCTGCACCTTCGACACTTCACTGCAGGACAAAGTTGGTCGATCAGATTATTCACAACTAGTTTAATAATTTGCCTGAAAACACAGTAATATTAATGACAGCAGTCTTCTGTTCACACATATATGAATTTAAATAAGAGGTTAAAGTTTCTGGACTCCTCATGTGTGATAACTCACAGCCCTAAAATGTTCTGTAACCATGTTATTATCCAGACCTTTTAAGATCTATCAGAGGCAACCAGCCATGAAATCTTGGTTTATTTAGTGTTACACTGGCCAGTCTGTGCAATCAAGATTCTATAATTATCATCAATTAAATTATGTAATTACAATAAAATGAAATCAATTTATATTAACAATATATTGAATGCTTTGTATTTTGCCTAATATATTTATATTAGTATATATTTATTATTTTATATACACAAGTTCCTCTCAGATTTTTTTTTTTTACATTCCATTTCAAAAAGATAAGCCAACATAAATATTTGAAAGTATTTCAAGCTTTTTTTAACTTTTTTTTTTCATATGGCTGGTCAGCCATACCATTCAACACAACACACATATACACACACACACACACCATAAAAACAAACAAACAAACAAATAAATAAATAAACAAAATAAAAATAAAATAAATTAAAGTCAAAGTCAAAATAAACTTTGTCATCTCTGCTATATACTGCACAAGAACACAGAGAGAAGATACGACTTGGCTCCAGTTTTAACACGGCAAAGAACAAGAAACAAATAAGGCACATAGAATTAACAATATACAACTAGAATAAGGGCGGCACGGTGGCACAGTGGTTAGCGCTGCCGCCTCACAGCAAGAAGGTCCTGGGTTCGATACCCATGTCGCCCATAGTGCCTTTCTGTGTGGAGTTTGCATGAATGATAAATAGAATATAAAATATACACTTTAAAGTAGAATATAAAATGTAATTTTTAAACTAGAAGTCCTTGTTTCTATACACACTGTACATGCACATAAATGTCTAATTTAATTTTTTTTATTATATTTTTATTAGTATATTTATATGTTTTAGTATATTTTAACTCAACCACTTTTGATGATATTTTTACTGTTGACTCCTTACTGTTGACATGTTGTAGTGAGCATGCTAAAGGCACAATTTTCTCTGATTCTATTTTATTTTCCACAGTTGAATCGGGGCACATTTAGAGAAGTGAGTGATTATTTGTCATTGTGACAATGTGTGGGACGGTACCTTGCTCATGAGTGGTAACTTTACCTTGATTCAAACCTGCGACCTTCTGATCAGGGGACAGCCTACCGTTACGCCACCAACTGGCCCCACTATGTGTTGTACTTATATAACTGAAGAATCTTGAATCTTGAAGTTCCATGTAGTCGTTCGGAAAGCGCTCACATTTTTATTCTTCACGACGTCTACAAGGGAAAGTAAAAAGTGATCGGAATCTACAGATTATGCCCATTCCAGTTTAACTGGAGCACATCAGAGGATTTGGTATTTTGGGAAGTCTTTTAACCCAAAAGTACTCAAGGGTGGTGGTGGTGGGGGCATTTAAAAAAAAAGAGGCCCACAAATCGGCCAGTAGATTAAAACTCGAGCCCAACATAAAGAAGGATGGAGAATAAACTCTCTCTCTCTGTCTCCTCTTTTTCTCCCTCCCCCTGTAAATTTCCCCCAGGTGAGTTTGCCGAGGGAGCCGCTGTTCAAGGTTGCGGGACAAGGTCCTGAAAGTGATAAAGCGCGGAGAGACGAGTTTATTCCGCCTCAATATGGCCAGCGATCTCGGCGGAGTTGGGCCAGCTGTCTGCTCCTCGCCCCTCGCCCGGATTCCACGCTGCGTCCCTCCTCACCTCTCTGCCTACATCTCTTTTTACCCCCTCTTTAAAAACACGTTCGTCCGCCTTTATGCGATGATCCGGGTCCCGGCGTCCCATCCGGCCCGTTCCCACCGGCGCAGAGCCACAAACTTCCCCGAGTCGGAATGCCACGGAGGAGAAGCAGGAGGAGGAGGATGCTGGGAATAAAATGGAAGTGCACTTGTGTACCGGTAGTTAATACTCGACTAGCCCCGGGCCATTCGATTGCCCGACGTGCGCGACTTTGCTTTACTTTTGTCGCTATTAAAACACAAGTTCTAGATTTCACTTATTAATTATATTTTACTTAATTCCCAAGACTTCTCCGTCGTTCCTTTTCATTTGCAGCGTTTTTTTCCCCTCTCTCTCTCTTTAACCCAGACGAGCGTTTTGGGATCGTCCAAAACGGTGTCCTACTTAACTCTCCACTTTCTTTTCTCTGATCTTCTGATGTAGTGTTTCATTGCTGATCAATCGCCGGCATCTCTCTCTTTCTCCCGAAACGCTTCTGTTTAAGCCCAAGAAACCACCTGTCACCGGTGAGGGAGGTAATTAAATTCCCAGCAGAGGAGCGCAGCATATATGATCAGCGTCCTTTGATGAGACAAATCGTACGAGTGTTAAGGGGATTCGGGCCACAGGACAGCACTCCGTCTGAGCTTTTTACCTGAATTGTGTTTCTTTAACACAACAAGCAATATAAACGGACTTAAAACAGTCTGGTGTTCGTTTCAGTTCGCGTTACTTTGTAATAACTTTTTAGACACTTTTCTTTTATTGTGGCATTAAGAATTCATCTCGAACGACTCAAACGTGTCTCAGAGCGGCTGCACTGTCGTTAATCTGCTGTTTATGGATCGCTACACCTCACTTACACCTCTACAGCTCAGTCTTTACCCTCCACTCTGTCTTCTGGCAGAATTTCACTTCTCAGAAGGTCACTGGTTCAAGTTCCAAACTGGTACAGGTACCACTGTGGTACTCATGAAAAAGGTACCGTCCCCAAACACTGCTCCCCGGATGCAGTCCATGTCGGCTGCCCACTGCTGCTTCACGGATGGGTCAAATGCAGAACTCTCATTCTGTTGTGGTGCAAACTGCGCTGTGGTGAGTTCACAAATAATCACTTTCACTACATAAGTGAAGGATTATTTAGTCATTGTGAACACACCACAGCACCACAACCAAACCATAGACCAGACCCTCCAGTATTTAGTCTTTTGATCACAACTATTAACGCAAATTCAGCCAATTGCTGCAAACTCATTAATACTGTGCAATTTTGACCAATTGCCACATTTTTTCTGGATTTCTTGACCATTGTCGTTTCCCGCAAAACATTGAGCCACACGTCAGCAAACTCACTTCCTTGTTATGTTTAGAATACGCAGGAAACGTGTGATAAAAGCACCTCATGTTCAAAAATAACTAAAGGAATAATGGTTAGCAAAAATAACAGTGGTTTTGTTCCTTAATTTGAATTAATTATTAAAGAATCATTATAAAGGGGGAAAAATTCACAAATTTTCTGCAACTTTGACTTGCTCCAGCAACTTTATTGAAACAAAACACCTAAAAACACTGCAACTATCAAATTTTTTAGAAAAGCTGCTACAAAATCGGGCATTTAAGGCTGCAGCAATCTCAAAAAAGACCTGAAGGAACTAATACAGTGCCTTGAAAAAGTATTCATACCCCTTGAACTTTTACACATTTTGACACCTTACAACCACAAACTTTTGTTTTCAAAATTTTAAATAAAAATCTGAAAAGTGTGGCGTGCATTTGTATTCAGCCCCCCCTGCGTCAATACTTTGTAGAGCCACCTTTTGCTGCAATTACAGCTGGAAGTCTTTTGGGGTATGTCTCTACCAGCTTTACACTCATAGAGACTGACATTTTTGCCCATTCTTCGTAGCAAAATAGCTCAAGCTCAGCCATATTGGATGGAGAGCGTCTGTGAACAGTAATTTTCAAGTCTTGCCACAGATGCTCAATGGGATTTAGGTCTGGACTTGGACTGGGCCATTCTAAGACATGAATATTCTTTGATCTAAACCATTCCGTTGTAGCTCTTGCTGTATGTTTAGGGTCATTGTCCTGCTGGAAGGTGAATCTCCTTCCCAGTCTAAAGTCCTCTGCAGCCTCCAACAGGTTTTCTTCCAGGATTGCCCTGTATTTAGCTCCATCCATCTTCCCATCAACCAGCTTCCCTGTCCCTGCTGAAGAAAAGCATCCCTACAGCATGACGCTTCCACCACCATGTTTCACAGTGGGGAGGTGTGTTCAGGGTGATCAGCAGTGTTACTTTTCCGCCACACGTAGCACTTTGCATTTAGGCCCAAAAGTTCAACTTTGGTCTCGTCTGACCAGAGCACCTTCTTCCACATGTTTGCTGTGTCCCCTACATGGCTCCTGGCAAACTGCAAACGGCACTTTTTATGTCTTTCTGTCCACAAAGGCTTTCTTCTTGCCATTCTTCCATATAGGCCAGATTTGTGGAGTACACAACCTACAGTTGTCCTGTTGACAGATTCTCCCACCTGAGCTGCGGATTTCTGCAGCTCCTCCAGAGTGACCATGGGTCTCTTGGAAGCTTCTCTGACCAGTGCTCTCCTTGCTCGCTCTGTCAATTTAGGTGGACGGCCATGTCTTGGAAGGTTTGCAGTTGTAGCATACTTTTTCCATTTTTGGATGATGGATTGAACAGTGCTCCTTGAGATGTTCAAAGCTTGGGATATTTTTTTTATAATCTAACCCTGCCTTAAACTTATCTACAACTTTATCCCTGACCTGTCTGGTGAGTTCCTTGGTCTTCATGATGCTGTTTGTTCACTAATGTTCTATAACAAACCACTGAGGCCTTCACAGAACAGGTGTATTTACAACAAGACTAAATTACACACAGGTGAACTCTATTATCTAATTAGGTGACTTCTGAAGGCTATTGATTGCACTGGATTTTATTTAGGGGTATCAGAGTACAGGGGGCTGAATACAAATGCATGCCACACTTTTCAGATTTTTATTTGCTTAAAATTTTGAAAACCGTGTATCTTTTTCGTACCACTTCACGATTATGTGCTACTTTGTGTTAGTCTATCTCAGAAAATCTCAATGAAAAAGTTCAAGGAGTTCTGTGTAGGAGCAGTGGGCAGCTTTTTGCAGCATCCAGGAGCAGTGCTTGAGGACAGCACCTTGGTGACGAGTACCTCGGCAGTACCTTTACCGTTCCAGGACTTGAACCAGCGACACTCTGATGACGGGGATAACTCCCTAACCGTTACACTACTAACTACCCCTTTACCTCATTCTCTCTCTTTCCTTCTCATGTCACTTAGTCTGTGTGTTTGTCTTTCTTTTGGAAATCTGTCTTTCTTGCTTTGTTTCACCTCATTTTCTCATTTCTCCCTTTTTCAGTGTCTTCCCTTCATCTGCTCACTCTTTCTTCTCTTCACATACTACTCAGTCAAGACCACCTGTTTGTCTTTCTCCTGACTGTCAGTTTTTCTTTCTGCCTTTACCACTTCTCTCACACTCCCCTTTTTTCAGTCTTCAGCTCAATCCATCAATCTCTCTCTCCCTTTTCCATGTCAGTCAGTCAGTCTGTCTGCCTATCTTTCTGTTGTCCATCTATCAGTCCATCCCCTGCCTCTCCTGGTGGCCCCGAGCACCTCTTGGACAGACTAAAGTGACACGGTGCTGAAGCTGCGTCGGTGCTGAATCTGCGTTGCCGCAGGATACATGGGACTCAAGGTGAGATGCTGCTCTTTCATCACTTTCTCGGATCGATATGCTGTCGAACAGAGAGCAGGAGTCTCCCAGGGGGCTTAGCTGCGGACGCCTGCTGGGGGGCTGCCCCTGAGCGAGGTGGGGGGGTAGAGATGGGGTGGGGAGGTGGGCTTGGACTTCGGCTTCTCTCACACACACACGCACACACTGCCTCCAGTCACACACAGAGGGAACCATCACTCCCAATCTGCCTCCTGCCGCTGAGGGCCGTGGGGGGTGCAGAGGGCTAGGGAATAGAGGAGATGTGACACTGCTTCTGTCCTGCAGGGGTCGCCTCCTAGAGACGTAAACAGCAGCCTGGAGATAAGAACTGGCAGCAACTATCAGGTTTTACACTACCTATTGAATATGACTAAATCCACAGAGGTTTGATGAAAAATTATTATAAAAAACAAAAGTGGGATCAAACTTAAAAAAAAAAAAAAAAGTGTCCATTCCAGGAACAAAAACATACAAGTGGTCTTGTGGTTAGGACATTCACCTCTGCACCAAGACAGTGTGGGTTCAAATCCCCCATCACTACCACCACTGCATCCCTGAGCAAGACCCTTAACCCCAAGTTGCTGCAGGGAGCAAAAACTGTGCTTCAATATGCACTTATGTAAATGCTAAAACTCAAAAAGCTTTGAACTCCTCAAAAAGAGGTGAAATTATATCTATTTAATTAGTAAAAAAATATATATATATTTTTGTACCTACTGTCTACCACCAGCACTACCACCACCGGGCCCCTGAGCAAGGTCCCTACTTGCTCAGTGTTCCTGTAGTTAGGAAATAGGAGTAGCTCTCGATAAAAAGAATATCTGATAAAATGCTGTAAAATTTAAATTAAAGCAACTCAATAACACCAAAAATTCTCTGATATTTACTCTACTCTATATTTTTACAGTTAAGTCACCATTTGAATTTGCTGTATTAAAACAGATTTGAAGATAAAAGCAACTTAAAACTTCATCATAACCAATATGTGTTTCCCAGAGCTTGGTCAGGCCCTCACTTTTAGTCAGAATTAAGGCTAAAACTTCAATTAAAATCATTGCATTAAATTTGGTTAATCATGAACATACCGTAATGTGGACATAATATATAAATCGACTGCATAAATCATATCAAATTAAAAACATAATGCATGAATAATATCAAGTTATTTAGAGATTGTGCTTGAGAAGGTGCTGCTATACAGTGCTGTCCGTATGTGATGACACCAAAACCTGTGCTTCAGACTCAGAGACATTTGGTAGTTTTATGGTTGAGAAGTGGGCCGTGTGATCAGAGGGTTGTCGTTTCAAGTTCCAGACCGGTAAAGGTGAATAAGTGAGTGATTATTTGTCATTGTGAACACACCACAGCATAGCACACGGTGCACCACTACGAAATGTGGCCTCTGCATTTGACCCATCTGAGAAGGAGCAGAGGGCAGTTAACAAGTGCCCAGGGAGCAGTGCTTGGGGACGGTACCTTGCTCATGAATACCTCAGTGGTAACTTTACCGGCCCTGGATTCGAACCTGCAACCTTCTGATCACCCTACCGTTACTGAGGTACTCATGAGCAAGGTACCATCCCCAGGTGCTACGAAAAAAGCTGCCCACTGCACTGCTCCCTCATGGATGGGTCAAATGCAGAGCTCACATGTGGCTGTGGTTCACTGAGAGCAGTGCTGTGTTCATAATGACAAATAATCACTCACTTTCATTTACGTCTTTATTGACTGCCAAAAATTGTGCTTATACTCTGTAAAATAACTACTTTACATCTACAATTTATTATGAGAATGATCATTTGGAATGGATTGTTCCCTCCTTTCTAAAGGCTTTTATTACCTTAGTTTACAGCATTTTAACATTTTTCTTTAAATTAATTCATTTGTTGTTGTGCGTAGTTGGTAGTTTAACGATTAGGCCATTCGTACCGTGAATAGAAGTTTTCCAGTTGGAAATCCTAGACTGGTAAAGATAGCATTGAGGTACTCATGAGAAAGGTACCGTCTCCATCTGTTGCTCCCCTGGTGCTGCCCATGTCAGCTGCCCATTGCTCCTTCATGGATGGGTCAAATGCAGAGGTCACATTTGGCTGTGGTGCATTGTGTGCTGTGCTGTGTTCACAATGATAAATACTCTCTCAGTTTCACTAGTAAACTTTATTGCCCAGTCTTATGTCCAACTCAAATTTCACCACGCGACTAATCAAAAGTCTTGAATTTTGAACACAGCTGCAGATTAGAAATTTCTCATAACTACATTCCAACTTTATTTGACAATTCTCAATTTACAATTATGGATACTATTTGGCAGTCACGTCGCTCTCCCAGCAGAAGGGTTCCCAGACATTAAGTGGTCGACAGCCTCACCTTAAATTGATCACTTGAGAAAATATGAGGCCCCCGATCCCAACCAACCTCCGCCTTCCCACCCTCGCTTACCACCGCCGCCGCCACCACGCACGAGGCAATTACGAGACGGCGACGGAACGCAATGCCAACGCTGGGGCTTGCAGCTGGACAGATATTTGAAACAAGTCAGTGTTTAATTAGGTTAGGCAGCCACATTTCCTCGCCGCAAATTAAGGCCCCAGAACCACACACAATTAATCTGCGTCTGCAGGTCCCGTGCGGTTCCCCTGGAGAACCCGCTCCGGTTCCTCAGATCTGACCCCCGGGGTCCGCTCCGCCGCGGGGAGAAAAGCAATTATATAAAAACAGCTCTCGCTCTAATCTTCACAAACTCCTGTGCGCACACAGTTATTGATATTAAAGAGGTAAAAAGAAACTTAATTTGGGCGTCCGCTTTTAGCCGTAATAACTGTATTACTGCTTATAGGAGGAGAGGCTGGTAAACAAGTTACAACAATAAATCCAGCTTGGGGACAAACTATATATTGTTCCAGCATCTTCACCGTGACGT
This sequence comes from Distichodus sexfasciatus, assembly GCA_032718565.1. Taxonomy (NCBI): domain Eukaryota; kingdom Metazoa; phylum Chordata; class Actinopteri; order Characiformes; family Distichodontidae; genus Distichodus; species Distichodus sexfasciatus. Next base: position 270,343 of record JAVGVS010000449.1, on the reverse strand, counting down.
GAGCACGTGCAGCAGTCTCGGTGCTGGAGCTGCAATGGCCTTCAATACATCAAGCTACAAGCTTTCTGGTTGTTATTTTACATGACTAACCTTCAAGTGATATCAGATAGAATGTTATTTTAAGTTAAAGTTCAAGAAATGATGGTTTACACTCAAATAAATCTTTAGAATTAAAAAAAATATATTTTCCACATTGTTTAAAAGATATTTTTTGAAGTGTGCGTTATTTGGGGAAAAGTGAGCGATTTTGCAAGCAACTCTCTTTCCCACTCTTACTATACACAGCTGGTTATATACTGTATATACTACTCTTAATATACATTTATGATTAATTTAACTTAAAACACACATACATGTTCATAATATATAGACACATAGATAGACAGACAGATAGATACACATGCAAAAATCATGCAAAAATTGAGAACAACATTGCAAGAGAGTTGTAGTTATCCTAAATAATAAAATAAATAAATAAAGTTTAAAACAACATTCACACCTTTACGGGGCCAATTTAGAGTTGCCTATCAACCTATAGTGCATGCTTTTGTACTGTGGGAGGAAACCGGAGCACTCGGAGGAAACCGGAGCACTCGGAGGTAGAGCTTGCAAACTAACCACTGCGCCACCGTGCTGCCCCTATACCGTGATATTGTGATAAAGCATGTTTTTATTTTTAAATTTAGATTATTATCTATATATGAGTATATTTACTCGTAACATCATATATTTAATCATGAATACTGTTTAGATGGCGAGTGTGATTGTGTGCCCTGCGGTGTGTTGGCGCCTGCCCAGGGTTGGTCCCCACCTTGCGCCCATAAGTTCCTGGGATAGGCTCCGGTCCCCACATGACCCCAGTTGGGATTAAGCGGTTCAGATAATAAATGAATAAATGACTGAATCACAGTATAGATAATAATGATAGGTAGTCAATAAGCAATAAATAACTAATAAATATACATTGATAATATAGAATAAGAGAATACCAAATCATTCTATAATGACTGGAGTGATTTTTGTATTGTAATATAAATATGAGAGAAAAATATTGCAATATCAATATATTTCCAATATTATAACAGCATAATCCAGTATTTTTTTCAGATGTCTTTCATTAATGTAGATTAATATGCACTTAATTAATTAATGGACAATAATATGTCAGATTCTATTCATAATTATATTATATGTTATCTACAAAATTATGACCGACACTTTCAGCACTGTTATAAAGGTAAACGCCGAAAAGACGGCTGAAGGTTTTGTTCTTTTGGCCACATGGCTTTAATGTGCTGTGAAAGGAAAACATGACTGATTTAATGCGATGCAACAGAAGTGCTTATACCTGTAAATGTGCTCGTGGTCTGCACGATCTGTGTGAGCACAAAAGCAGAGCGTGCAGTGCTGCGCAGCCGTCCTCCGCCTCTCCAAACTCCCAAACTCCCAAACTCCCAAACTCCCCAAGCTGCCATCTGCACACTGAGCACCTCCCAAAATCCACAACCCTGACCATTCAGCCATCATTCATCGATTATACTTATTATACATCACTAAATCTGTGTTCGCCAGCAGGTGGGCCTCACAGTGTGTGTGTGTGTGTGTGTGAGAGAGAGAGAAAGAGGGAGAGAGAGAGAGATGGATGGACGGTCTGTGGAAAAATAAAAGTGTTTGTGTTGTGATGTAGAAGTACACAAACTGGGAACAAGAAAAAGCCATTTGACCACACGTCATGGCCGTGTCCTATTTTACTGGGTAATTTCCCCCTGAGTCAAATTTAATCGCTGCCTGAGTGCCCTCAATCTTTAAACATTCTCCATCATTCTACGTTTCATTTATTTTTCAGGATGACAAAAGGAGGGCTAAGGGAAAAGTAAAAAGGAGCCGAGTGAGGGGGAAAAAACGAGTCTCACCCTTTGCAATCTCGCTCAGGTGACACTTAAAGGCCTGTTTTAAAGGGATCTGTCCTTGTTGGTTTGAAGGCGGTTTTTATAAAGGCGAGGCTCAGGGCTGGAGAGGGGGATTTGCATCTCCTTCACGAGCTGACTTTGCAGCCGTGTTTGTCTACAAAGCAGTTTTAAATGAAGCTATACATGATTCATGCACGCGGCTTTCATGTCAGCCCTTGCTAAAGAACGGCCCCCCGCCTTTCTCTAGGCTAATTATTTGAAGCTGTCTTGGACGGCGACGGCACGTTGTCTTGGATGAGGACGTGCACAGATGTGGAGAGCATACCGAATAAAAACATATATACACAAACCAGGCGACTCCAACAAGTTGGAATGAAATGCTTGTCTTGCTATAAACAGTCCAATAATGTTTTTTTAGTCCATTACGCTGTGCAATTTACATTGTGTTTGACTGTGAGCTTCTGAGCTGGAAAAACAGAACAGTGATGGAGAAATCTCAACCAGAGTTTTAGAACCTCCTTTACAACTCCAAGTTTAACCGAGAAGGAGAAAAATAAACCCAAGCTGCCCATTTATAACAAAACCTCTGTTTATTTATATACTTTAAAAAATCCATGGAGGAAAAATGACTTGAGTAAAAGCTCCCGTTTGAAAAACCTACTCAAGTAAGGGTTAAAAGGTACTTTCTTATTCAGTCAAAGTCAAAGTCAAAGTAAACTTTATTGTCATCTCTGCTATATTACAGTACAGATACATAGAGAGACGAGACGACGTGGCTCCAGTTTTAACAGTGCAGTAGGAAAAAAGGGAACAAGGAACAATTAAGGCACATGGAATAAACAATGATAAATAAAGTACAAAATATACATTTTAAGCTATACATGGAATATTAAATATAACTTTAAACTAGAACTAGAATTAGAATTAGAAATAGAGGTAGATAGAGAGACAGTTTGGATGCAGTATTACCTACAATGTGGAATTGACTTTTACACTAATTACTTGAATTACAAATAAAATTTCATTTTGGCATATTTCAAGCACACTAATCAGTGATAAATAATAAAAACAGCATTTTCCCCATATTGTATTCATTAAATCAGTTGTTTTTTGGGCAGTTGGTGGCGTAACAGTAGGGTGTTGGCCACGTGGTCAGAAGGTCGCAGGTTCAATTCCAGTACCGGTTAAGTTACCACTGAGGAACTCATGAGTAAGGTACCGTCCGCAAGCACTACTCCCTGGCCACTGCCCTTATTAGCTGCCCACTGTTCCCTCACGAATGGATCAAATGCAGAGGTCACATTTCGTTGTGGTGCACTGTGTGCTATGTTATGGTGTGTTCACAATGACAAATAATTACTCACTTTTAAGTTTTAATTGAACAATTCTTTCTGTTCTTACCATACATTCTGTCTGTCATACAGTGGTCACCAACCTTTTCAAGCCAAAGATCCCTGAACTCGACCCTGATGAAAGACAAGATGTACCTACTGAAGCACTGAGAGAAATTGTCAGATTGAGATGGTATTTGTTTTTCTATTTTAAAATGTACAGTACTGTGCAAAAGTTTTAGGCAGGTGTGAAAAAATGCTGTAAACAAAGAATGCTTTCAGAAATATAAATAATGATTGTTTATTTTTATCAATTTACAAAATGCAAAGTGAGCGAACAAAAGAAAAATCTAAATCAAATCAATATTTGGTGTTACTACCTTTTGTCTTCAAACCAGCATCAATTCTTATAGGTACACTTGCACAAAGTCAGGGGTTTTGTAGGATTATAGTCATGATATTATTTTGTAGGATTATAGGATTATAGATCTGTGGTTAGTTCTCCAAGATGTTTGGAACAACCTACCAGCCGAGTTCCTTCAAAAACTGTGTGCAAGTGTACCTAGAAGAATTTATGCTGTTTTGAAGGCAAAGGGTGGTCACAGCAAATATTGATTTGATTTAGATTTCTCTTTTGTTCCTTCACTGCATTTTGTTGATTGATGAAAATAAATGATTAACACTTCCATTTTTGAAAGCATTCTTTGTTTACAGCATTTTTTCACACCTGCCTAAAACTTTTGCACAGTACTGTACTTTTGCAGCTCTCTGTTCCATGTTGAGTATAATAAGCCATATAAACAATAAACATTTAATATAAAGTATCTTTTTTTACTTTAGTAATTCATTTTACACGTAATTTTACATCATTTTTGGTAATAAATTAATTTAAGCAACAAAAAATCGGAGAAAACCACTTTGGAGCTGAAAGAGCCATCTCTTTTTAGTGAGCCGAGCCTTAAGAACTGGAATTCCCATCACTAATATCTGCAGCAAGAACATTTCTCATTGGTCAGTTAAAAGCATTTTTCTTTTATCTCATTGGTCACTTTCACACCACTGTGAACATTCAGCGGCTGGTCCAATAGAAAGCCTAATACAAAACTGAGAGTTAATCAGGCGAGACTGAATGTATTTTTTCCATCTATATTCGGAATCTAACATGAAGGTCTCAGAGATCTACCTGTCGATCGCGACCGTGTTCTAAACTGAGCATTTTCCTTCTGATATGGATTATCGCCCCCAAGAATAGACGCGTTGTAACAAAGGCATTATGAAAAATGTAACTGAGCAAAAAGAAGATTAGTTACTCAGATATCTACTTGAGTAAGAGTAAAATTACAGCTAATAAAAAAGGAATAAGGAGAGCATGCCAATTTCAGAAAAAACTTTTTACTCATCTGCGTAAACATGTACCACACTCAACATGTACCCACCCCTGTATTAGAATATAACTTGGCATCAGTTTAGCCACTCTTAATTATAAGTAGCTTGAAGTTATTGTTTGTGAGTAGCTTCCCCAACACTGTAATGGTAGTCCTCTAAATTTCCCCCCAAACATAATAATATAATGCCTTGAAGTCGGATAAATGGGAAAACCTCCCGTCCTCATAACGTCTCCCCGGTGACGCGAAGGCAGGCCGTAGCGGAAGTGTGAGAAGTGGTGAAGGCCTTTCCTCCGCAGGTAGCTGCCGTAAAAACCCGGCGCCGGTCGGGGAACATCCATCACACACCTCCATCAAAGGAGTCCCGTCTTTCGTCGCGTGGTCCCGAATCCCGCGGCGTTTCGCCTTCTCCAACTTTGATTGTTTTCCCGTGACGGCAACCGGTTTCTTTTTTTCCCCTGCTTTTCGGAGACGCACACGTCGGAAAAAACTCAGCTTTGTGGAGAGCGGAAGCGACGTCGGCTGAGCACTTCTCTCCTCTAATGTGAGAGGGAGATTAAAAATGCATCACACCTCACTGCGTCCCTCCTGACCGAGCTCCGACGCCTGACGAGCAAAAGAAAAATAATAATAATGTATAAACAGATGCCGCGTGTGATAGGCACACACACAAGGAACGAGTGAGGGGAAAAAGATCCCTCCCTTCTCGCTCATCAAGCGGAAAAATACATCAGTGAAGTATCCCTCCGAAAAGACTGAGCGAGCGGAGAGAGTCGAGTAACCTTTGTTCTCCAAGTCGTTCATCACAAGCAAAGGTTAAAAGACTCTCTCTTTCTCTCATCAGATTTTACATTTCTATTTCATTGTGATAGCGTGACAACGTGGCACCGAGGACATAGTTAGCATTCAGAGGATTCTCGGAGAGCAACTAAATATACTTTTGTATTCATAATTAATTTAAAACTTTCACTGAAAGTTTCCCGCCAACGAGGAGGGCATGTGAGAAAACAACAAAGTGTTTTAGCGCTTCATGTTTGATAGTGGGGGAGAGGGGGGAAAAGGAAAGTTGCATGTCAAAGAAGGGATGAATAATTTATGCTGAGACAAGACACTGACATTACTGTCCCAGAGTTTGGTTACAAAGACGAGACATTTGCATACGTGACATCTCGGAGCAAGAGGATTGGTGTCGAAACGCTTCAGCTCCAGTCTTCTCTCTGAAAGGTTATCTAACTCCTACATGAGGATGGATTGCTTACAGGGTCAAAGCAAGCGTCATAAACAGCTTTATCAGTACACTCAGTACACACCAACCACAACAGCTGAGAGAGTGCCGGCAAACATATTACATAATACCTCGTGGGGGTGCGGCTTTATTCTGTTCTGTTTCAAAGCAGAAAACCTGTACAATGTACAATGAACCAGGTAGTTCAACACAATACGAAAACCACAACACAACTAAACTTGCAACGTGAACACAAACACCACAAGACAAATGTAAAAACCACAAGACAAATACAAAACCACAAGACAAATGGGTTTGCAAGCTCCTGTTATTGCTGTTTTATAAAGTTTTGGAGAAATTAAATTTAACTAATTAGCGTGATAAGTCCACCAGCAACAAAACATTTACACGTACGACTGTCAATCAGATGCTGGGGCTGTGTCCCGTTTTGGAGAAACTTCCATATCATTGGAGTGCATCGGTCGAGCCCAACACAAAAAGGTTTCAACATTACTAGTAGAACCATTTTCCGTTGTTCCATTTACATTTAAAACATTTAGCGGACACTTTTATTCAGAGGCATGTCTATTTTCCAAATTAGAGGGACAGTCTCCCTGCAGCAACTCGAGGTTAAGAGTCTTGCTCTTGGACCCAGAGATGTTAGAGCTGGAGGTAGGATTTTAAAGCCACAACCGCATGGTCCAGAGGTGAATATCTTAGCCCTTGGGGCAGTTTGTAGCGTAACGGTTGGGGCATTCGCCCTATGATCGGAAGTTCACCAGTTCAAATCATGGACAGGTAAAGGTACCACTGAGGTACTAATGAGCAAGGTACCATTTTCAAGCACTGATTTAACAGCTTGTGGACCAGATCAGCTTGATTGCAGATTGTTTTTTATATATTTGTACAAACTAAAAATATTTCTAGATTTTGCCTTTTCAAAAATCTTTCATTCATCATCTGAACTGCTTAATCCCTATTGGAGTCGCGGGGACTATACCGGGAGCTACAGGCACAAGCTGGGGACCAACACGGGCCGGGGGCCAACACACCGCAGCTTTTCAAAATGATCTTTAATTTATTTGTAAACTTTATCACACATCTCATGGCAGATTACATGTTGCATTTCTAACAAATAAAGAATCATGAATCTTGAAGGATGGTCACAGCAGGGAATGAAACTGTGTGAAATACTAAAATGTACATCTGAATCTTGAATCTAGAATTATTATGAACCTGTATATTCCTCACTTTTCAGTATAAACCCAGTCTCATTTTATGTTGCACCTTTGTGCTGAGGGGAAGGAAATTCTTATTCACATTTTACTGCCATGTAAACACACAATAAAATCCACTCGACTTGAAAGCACCAGTCTAGAACAAGTGAGAACAACAGGTATAGTGTGTATGTGACACGTGAGTGTGTGTGTTGCTGTGTGAAAGCACATTAAGCATGCACATGTGGCTGCTTATGGAGACAGCTCTGCCTCGTGGACAGATAAGAAAGTGATTGACCACTGGGGAATAGAGCGAGGACACCGGCCCGGCCCCAACTCAGCAGTGACAAGATGAACACACACACACACACACAGAAACTGTGATTTAGTACCCAGCTCAAGTGTGTGTGTGTGTGTGTGTGTGTGATGGAGTTAGCAGACCTCCCTCATACGATAAAACCCCATCCGGCAGTCTCTCTAAAACAACTCCCACCCATTTCTACGCCTCTGAAGAGGAAGAATTGTATCATCCTGCGAGCAAAAGGTCCTGCTGGCTGTTAACTCCCGACCCGACTGCAACAGGCACTTACGTCTCCCTCCGGACGCACGGCACTCGCCCGAAAAAAAGAAAAGAAAAGAAAAACACAACAGTAATGCGAATGCCACATGCCATGCTGCAAATGAAGGGACTTGAAACATGAAGCAGGACCACTGCAGGAGCGATCTGGAGCTGGTGTTTGTGTTTAACGGAGAAGGAAAATATATAGGAAGAAACTAACTAAGAAAATATGAATAGGGTTTTAGACAGAGAGGATATAGTGATTATAATATAATATCCTATATATAGTACAATATATACACATTGCTTTTTTCCCCTTTAAAAAAAAAAAAAAAACTGCATGGAGACAGTGTTTGTGTTAGTACTTAAAGTAAAATGTAGCGCTGGTTACTTTAAAAGTTACTCACTTTCATTGAAAATGTGACTCATTAAAAACGTTTAAACTAGACAGATAGACGGATAGACAGATAGACAGATAGACAGAAAGATAGATAAATAGATTATATGGGAACCCACAAATAATACAATACAGTATAGTACAGTACAATATAATAATACATAAAATAGACACATAACAACATAAAAATACAATACAAATGTTATACAATATTCAATACACATAATAATGTAAATTTCTCTTAACAAGATTTTTGACAAATATATGCTTGTAATATATGGTCATATTATACTGTTGAGCCTTACAAATAAATGTTTTAGAATATCAATACAAATTTTCAGGATAAAACTAAGAAAAAAAAACTATTAAATATTCCATATTGACATCACTCAAAAAAAAAAAAAAAAAATCTCCTAGAAACAAAAACCTACCAACAACAAATGGTGTAACATTTGTAATTCATTAGTATTTAAAAGTCCTCACCATTTTATTTTCAATACAACAAAAATAAAGTTTTGTTAAATAAGAAATCATATAAGTGTATAAAAACACAAAAAAGGCAACAGTAGGCTTGCAGTTCTGCCCTCTAGTGGACAAACTGGGCAGTGACAACATTCTTAACAGTTAAAAACAGTTTCTTTTAGCATAATTTTTTTCTTTTTTTGTTCAGTATTAACACAGGCATCTATTTACAAACTATTAATAAATATTACAGTTAATATGAATAATATTATTAACGCTGGTGACAATATCTGTTGATTTATTGATTTGGCCACTTTTACACCATCTCCAAGTTTTCAGAGTCAGTTCCGTGTCATGGCGGTGTCGATGGTAGGAGCGAGGTGGAGTTTATTTGTAGCAGGGTAGCGTAATCGGAGCGCTTCTTCTGGTCTAATTAATTTGCTCTTATTAGATAAATAAGTGGACGAGTGTGTGTGCTCTCTCTGAGGTGACACGGTCGCCCTGCGCGGCTTCCGTAATAAAGTGTACAAATTCACCAGATAATTGTTAGCCGAAACCGCCGCTGCCCCCTCAAGTGTGCACACTTGAACCGGCGACTCCGAGCCCTGGGGGGACACGTGTGTGTGAGTGTGAGTGTGTGTGTGGCTACAAGAGGGTGTTACTGCATTATTCATTTCCAACGCTGAGAGCCTGTGGTGGCGGAGAGCGAATGGGGGTCTCTCTCTCGGTCCGGAGTCAAGGAGAGAAAAGAAAATTACCAAGCCGGACCCGTTCGCTTGGACTAATAGCCGAAAGGCACTCTCACAGACGGATAAATGGATATTTAAATTGCATTTACTTTGGAAATTCAACTGAGATAGTTTTCATTAGACACATAATCATCCGGCCCGCGCTATTGACTTGCTTAAGATGAAAGCAATATGAAACGGACCGGCACCTGGCTCTTAAGACTAATATGATACTCCGCCCATACAAATGCTACTATTAAAATTATAATTTAAGGCGGCGATTTTAAGTGATATTCAAATGCACGTCTCATCTGATACGACGAGAGGACGTCAATTAACAGGAGATAAGAACCAGTGGAGATAAAAGTTGGAAAAAATGTCTTAGCAAGTCTAATTTAAAACTTTTAACTCAAAATAATGGAGCAGCCAATAGCAAGTTAATTAGCAAAAAGAGAAAATACAAATCAGTTTTTTTGTTCCCTCCCTACGGTCCAAAATTTTTATGTTATAGCAGCCTGGTTGTGAGGTTGATAAAGAGCGACTTTTTTGGGAGGAGATTTGGAGGTATAATAGCTTTCTACTGCATTGATTTGTCCCTGACTGTCTATATTTTTTGCCGTATTTTTGAATCCGTCTGCTCGCGCCGGTTACTGCCGGGCCGCTCCGATTCCCCCCGGGGCTTAGCACTGTCCATCTTAAAAATAAAAAAATCTGAAGAAATAAAAATTTCATTGCATCCCCACCCACTCCCCCCCTTCCCTTTCCCTTTCCTCGCCTGGGTCTTCTAATAAAAAGAGGATACACAGACTTGCTGGAGTTAGGTAAATTTCGCCGGCAGAAAAGCCCACGTCTGCCCAAATCATTCTTGAGGGGCCGTAAAGCTAGCGCATGTCAAATTAACCCCAGGGATCGTCTCGCTGCTGCGGTGAAGCACAGGTTTAGCAAAGCGAAATTGACTGGACACTGTCGGTTAATTAGGCATTTCAATACGCCGTCCCTCACACTGGCTTTCTTTTTACCCCGGAATATATTTCTTTGCTTTCAAAGCTTTACGGCCGAGCTCTATATCAAAAGCTTTAGCGAGCCGGAGGTGGGGGATGCTGTCCATAACTGGGACTGACAGAGGCTCAGAGCTGAAACGTGTCCGCCCAATTGGAGAATAGGTAAATTTGTCAGGAGACAAAGGGCTGCCAGGTTGCGAGGCAACACTCACGCTATATATTTCACCTAATAAGGTATTAAATAGGCCCGAACAGCTCAAAGGGAGATTCCAGCGGTTATAAAGGGAGTCGAAGCTGCTGAAATCCCCGACAAAACCCTGTTCAGACAGTTTTACATGGTTTCAACACGCATTTATCATCGGCTCGCCGGTTGACCGCGATCGCAGAGCGCCGCAACGCATCGTAAATCAGTTTCTAGTGTTGGAAACAGACTACAAGGAAGTAACTACAAAACAACCACAAGTTGCAATGATTGAAAATAAAATTTGTCAGAAGGTTGTCAGTAGAAGTTACTGTTAAAATGCTGTAGTTTTAAAATAACTTTCTTTATAAATAAAAATGTGACAAAATGTTACATTGTCACAAAAGAAAAAGCAACGAGTATTTTGCTCTCTTTACAAAACACAGTATTATTCAACTGGCGGGTGTTTGTGATTGGTGTTTAAGTGGCAGTATCTGACTGGTCAACACGCTCATGACATTGCATTGCACTCTCGGCAGCTGTGCGATGGAGTTGGAGGATGGAGTCCACCTCGGCCAAGATAGAAGCAGGAATTTGTAGCCATTTTTATCAACTCTTTACTTCCAAAACCTCATTGGATCTGAACCTTAGTTAACTGAGAGAGGAAGGGGACAAATGAGAAGTGAGAGAGATAGAGAAAAACTGGGAGAAAAAGGAAAGTAGTGATGAGGAAGAAAGTGACAGATGAATGAGATGAGTAAGAGAGACTGAGAAAGGAAGATAATGTGAGAAAGAGTTGTGGGGAAATAGGAGAGAGACTGAATAAGACAGGGAGAGAAAGAGAGTGATATTGCACGTTAGGAGAGCGCTAAAGAAATACAGATCAAAAGAAACCAAGGCCAAGAATGGGGAGGGGGTGGGGGGGAGTGAAAGAAAGAGAGATGAAATTAGGACGAGAGTGAGAGAGAGACACAATGACAGACAAAATGTGATAGAGCATGCGAGAAATACTGATAATGAAAACCACTCTCAAAGTGAGAGAAATAAAGACAAAAAGCAAGAGAGGAAGAGAAGCGATGATTGAGGTGAAGAGACAGTGCTGGAATGAAAGAGAGAGAATTGAAATGAGACGTGTAAGAGAGAATGAGAATATGCAATGAGATGGAATGAGAAATAAAAGATAGAATGAGAGAAATTGAGAGATGAAGAGTAGTAGTGCATGTGAGGGACTGACAGAGTGAAGCGAGTGAACGAACACAAAATAAGAGAGAAAGACTAAGAAAGAAGCGATAGAAGGGTAGAAGAGAGAGAGAGTGAGGGAGAAAAATAAATATGTAATCATGTGTCTACAAAAGCCTTGCAGTCAAAAAGTGCAAATGAGTCTTCAAAGCGGTTTGGCACTGAAACAACAACTTGACAACGCATTTGCATCAGTCGCATGTGTCTTTATACGTGTGTGTGTTTATGTGTGTGTGTGTGTGTGTGTTTGCACACAAGCGTGTGTGTTGTTAGAGGCACTCATAAGTGTCACGGAAGCGAGAGTAAATCATGCGTGTGTGTCACGGCTCTCAGTGAGAACACTTAATCTGGGATGGTGTATCCATGTGTGTGTGTGTGAGGAGGAAGGCAGGCACACTGACATCGCCTCTCAACTTAATCATGTCACCACTGTTTATGTGACAGAAACACAGGCATGCTGGGAAACGAGGGGAGCGGTGGCAAGCAAAACCAGACGACTGTCAGCAGCGACACGGTGAGGAGTGCAGTGTGGAGCACGGTGAGGGTGGGGGTGAGGAGCACGGTTAGGAGTATGGTGAGGAGTGCAGTGTGGAGCACAGTGAGGGTGGGGGTGAGGAGCACAGTTAGGAGTAAGGTGAGGAGTGCAGTGAGGAGCACAGAGAGGATGGGGGTGAGGAGCATGGTGAGGAGTAAGGTGAGGAGTGCAGTGAGGAGCACGGTGAGGATGGGGGTGAGGAGCATGGTGAGGAGTAAGGTGAGGAGTGCAGTGAGGAGCACGCTGAGGATGGGGGTGAGGAGCCTGCTGAGGAGTAAGGTGAGGAGGTAAAGAGTAGCTCAATCAGGCAGAGGTTTGAATGCAGCTAGGAGGCCTGGTGTAGGCTAGGAGGAGGTTAACCAGTGCAGTACGGCGGTATGAGGAGTGTGGTGAAGAAGTCCAGTGAGCAGGATGAAGAGGAGGTGTGAAGTGTGGTCAGGATGAGCGTGAGGAGCCTGCTGAGGACACCTAGCGAGGAGAAGGTGAAGAGGAGAGGGTAAGTGCATTGAGAAGGTCCAGTTAGTAGCGAGGTGAGGAACATAGTGAGAAGGAGGTTAAAGAGTGCAGTAAGGAGGCCTAGTGGAGAGGAGAAGTGAAGTAAGACGTTCCAGTGAGGAGGACTTCTTCACCAAGCTCATCCCCTCCTCCTCACTGAAACTTCTTACTTCACTGTATAAGGAGTACAGTGAGGTGGACCAGTGAGGAATAAGGTGAAGAGGTGGTGAGGAGCACAGTGAGGAGGAGGTTTAGGAGTTCAGTAAGGAGGCCTAGTGAAGAGGAGAAGTGGAGTAAGGAGTTCCAGTGAGGAGGAGAGGATGAGCGTGGTGAAGAAGTCTACTGAGGAGGCCTGATGAGAAGTAAGGTGAGGAAGGGTAAGGAGATTTTTATGAGAGTAGTGAGGGTGGCCAGTGAAGAGTGAGGTAAGGAGCAGTAAGGATGCACAGTGAGGAGGAGGGTGGTGAAGATTCCCGATGAGGAGCATGAGGAGGAGGTATGAAGAGTGGTGAGAAGGGTTTTAGGAATGCAGTGAGGAGGTCCAGTGATGAGAACAGTGAGGAGGAGGTTTAGCAGTGCAGTAAGAAGGCCTAGTGAGGAGTGAGGTAAGGAGCAATGGTGTTAAGGAGTTCAGTGAGGAGGGTCAGTGAGGAGTGCAGTCAGGAGGTGTAGTAAAGAGGCCAGTAAGGAGCCTAGAGAGCCTGTCTGGTGAAGAGCCAAGTGAGCAGGTGCTATGAGGAGGACATTGAGGAGGTGTGGTGAGGAGCCTTGAGAGCAGGTTTGGTGAGCAACCAAGCGAGGACGAGAAGTGCATTGGGGAGGTGTGGTAACTGGCTCAGTACTTTGTAACGTGTGTGTGTGTGTGTGTGTGTGTGTGGAGGGGGGGCGGGGGTGTCAGTGTAACTTTCTCACCATGGTAGAATGTGTGTATGTGGATGTTTGATAATGTATGTGTGTATGACTGTCTGCATGTACTGTATGTCTGTGAGCGTGTGTGTGTGTGTGTGTGCTACCAGACAGCACCTTCCACTAGAGGCTTTCAAGTCTACTTACAGCGGCTTCTGAGCACTTTTCATGTTCTTATGGAAAATATCCCTTTGAAATCCCCGAGCTCCACATTTTAATCTCATTTGTGAGGGAGAGTGATGCCGAGACGGGGCTGCGCAGAGCCGGGAACTCTCCCTCTCCCTCTCCCTCACTCTCTCCCTCCTTTTTTGCCTTATAAAGCATAATTTCATTCGTCAGGAGAATCCCTCGGCTGGAATAGCAGGAGTGATTTAATTGATTTTAATCACCCACCTGAGAGAGGGAATTTGCGGCCTCTCTCCTGAAAGATAATGCCAGCCGTCGTGCGGGATATCTCACTCTTACTTAATGGTTTGCTGCCTCCTGTCACCCAAATAAGTTTAGGAAAATTGCAGATATTCACATAACTGATTAAAGTGAGGTTTAGTTTCACCCATGCAGAGTTCTGACAAATTTAAAATGTACCACTTCATTTAATTGAGTGTTTCTGAATGTCAGAAAGGTTGTGGTGCTCCAGTAACACTCGATTTAGCTTAACCTATTTTTTTGTGTGTAAAATTCAAAGTGAATAAATAAAATGACAGATGAAAGCTCTAATGCAAAGTCAGATAATCAATCTCAAGTTTGGGCTTGATGTTGAGTGAAGGTTTAAAGGAAATTGAAATTTTTGAAAAAAGTGAAATCTTTATGTGAAATCCTCACCTCACCCTTCTTCACACCCTCCAGCTTAAAGTTTCTAAATATTTAGCAGTCGCCATTATGAATGTTGGATTCTCTCTCTCTCTCTCTCTCTGACTGGACGATGCTGCTCTACGTCAGGAGTCTGGTGCAGCAGACAGTAGTGAACGCAGCTCATTAAGCTGCCATGACTGCAGTCTGGACTCTATCAAAGCCGAGCGTGATAACTAATGCATGGGATTGATTTGGGAATGCGCTGAGGAAAAACCAAATCCCCAAACTGCTGATACTTCCACTCATTTCCAGAGCTCTGATGAAAGACGCAGGGGCACACACACACACCACACACACACACCACACACACACACCACACATACACACATACATGTATAGACATTAAAAGGTAAGTTACAATGTGGGTTAAATTTTGAAGTGAACAGGATGCACATTCAGCACAGACATGTCACCTGCAGTGTGGATTTTACTGCACACCGAGGAATAATAAATGTCAATATTTTGGAGTGTTAATTATCCTGCATTTTCCTTAAGCAGGGTTTAAGCTGTATTTAGAGAGGATAATGGTGTAAAGAATTTATGCAATAAACATGTAAAAATATAATAAATAAAAATGACAAGACCAATAATAATAATAATAATAATAACACACACACACAAACAGCAGAGCAGTTCCAGTTCAGTTTGGGCCACAGTTGGGCCTACTCTGTTTACTCCACCACAAATGTAATGTGTCACACACACACACACACTCACACACACATACACACACACATTTGCCTGAGTTAATGTAGATCTCAAAAAGGTTATTAATAATTTCTCAATGATCTCATACATGTAATTAGAGCTGAAGCTGTTTACTACCATAAATTATAAATGTGTTTTACTTACTGTACGTCTCATAATGGCCGGGTGCCTTAAAAGCTTATGGTGAAGAAATCTCTTAACTCAAGTAAATAAGGTTTACGACAAACACTAGAATTTTGCATTTGATATAAAAAATTTTATGGATGAGTCTAAACTGAGTAAGAGAGATTTGGGATGTTTATGGTCCTGGTGTAACTCCTTCATTTCCGATCTGAGCAGTGACAATCTGACATTTTACTAAATCCTGCAATTATTCCTGCAAGTCCCCGACCACTTTAGGGTGAGTGATTCTACAACCACTCGCAAGAATCTCCAAAGCCTAATTTTTCCCTGCACTCCTTTAGGATACGCCCAATTTGTTTTGCAGAAAGAAATTAAATTGGAGGAAAAAGAAATAGAAGGCAAAAGCAAGCTGTAACAAGCCATTAGTGGGAAATGGTTGGTGAATAATATAGTATACAAGAATAGCAAAACAGTCGATAAACAGCCTGGGGAGGGAATTTAAATATGTAGTATACTAATATTTAATTTATTGGCTTCACATGGGAACCCAACACTTAGCAGCTCCATTTTCAGATCAGAAGCAGGAAAATATGGCGATTATTGCTTCCACGAGCTGACCACAAAGTGACCGTGGTCTTCTCACACATTCTCTGGAGTTACACACCAACTTACACCACCCACAATGCAAACTATAATATGCTTTAATATCATCAATAAATACTATGTGTGGTCTGATTGTTTGATATAATTGTTTTATCTTTCATGCCTCTACTGTATATAACAGTTTCTGTAGATGTACAAAATTCTGCTAATTTTAATTATGCACATTTAATGCACAAAAGTAATACAATAATGTTGGAATATTTTCATATATATATATATATACATACATGTGACCCTATATATGTGACCCTCCACGGCAAAACCAGTCGCCTGTCGCAAATTTTCAAAATTGAGTTATTATGTTTTCATGAAAGGGCAT
This sequence comes from Distichodus sexfasciatus, assembly GCA_032718565.1. NCBI lineage: Eukaryota > Metazoa > Chordata > Actinopteri > Characiformes > Distichodontidae > Distichodus > Distichodus sexfasciatus. Next base: position 254,107 of record JAVGVS010000449.1, on the reverse strand, counting down.
AAATCAAGCTTCAAAACGATACCTATATGGAATGAATGGGACGATATGACTGAGATATCAACATTCAAAGGAGTCGGTTTCCTCCTGTCACGCCAAGTGAGAAACGGAGAAATCTGCCTTTGAAGGACTATCGCCAGAGCACTCCACAGACGCAGCACGGGCGTTACGCTTTGCAGTTACGTAGCCTACGCTGTATTCATCAGCCACACGGATAGCCTACTCATGCGAAGTTAACTGAACTCGGGAGACGGAGATGGATTCCGGAGAAATTTCTTCACGCTAGTCAACCAGTGGATTTACAGTAAATATTGAAGTAGAGCGGTCAAAACAGAAACTTTTAACATTCTGCTGGAATTGAATTCCTCACCAAGAAAGTCACCTTTTTAGGATGGAAAGGGTAAGTTTTTCAGCCAAATTTATTCACAACAGTACAGTATAGACCTTCCACTGTTTCAAAACACTAAAAACAAAAAAATCCGCCAATTTTACCCCAAGCAACACAACGGCCTTTTTTTTAGAAACCTCCGCTATGGCTGAAGTTTACTGGTTTTGCTGCGGAGGGTATATATATATATATATATATGTGTGTGTGTGTGTGTGTGTGTGTGTAAATATAAACAATAAAATAGAATTTCTAAACTAGAAGTTGAAAATGTTCAATTTTAGTTATGTAAGGTATTCATTAACCCTCTGAACTCTGGGCCACTTTTGAGCATTTTTGCATTTATTGGACTATAACATTTTCATTCCATAAGTTAGCCATTCAGGCCTTATGTTGTTTTTTTTTTCAGAAGACCCAGGGCTACTTATTCATGTAATTATTTAATGTGAAACTAACAAGTAAAATTTTGATATCATTTTTTATAAGCAAATCCTAGTTTTCGCCTAGTGAAATTTTACGTTTTTCTCTTTTATTTCTACAAGACAATGTTTTTCAGTAAAGAGTTAACTTTACAAATGTGTGGGGTACAGGTCCATAGACATTGTTATATATATTTTTTTCAATCTGGGACATTCTATGGCTTATTACAATATAAAAATATGTGCTTATTTCTGGACAGAATTTGAATTTGACCTTCCTTGGTATCATTATTACTGCTGAAGAAGTTAGCAGTCTGCCCCAGAGATGTTCCTGATCAGATGACCTCTAGAATGCAGTCAACCACTATCCCCCAACAGTTACAGAGACAGACAGACAGACAGACAGACAGACACACACACACACACACACACACAAACACTATACTATACAGTTACACTGAATCCAACTACAAGTGTGTGGACCATCGTGGAAGTGAACGCACACTTTATTTGCACCTAAAGTAAATAATATGGATGTTTTATGGAGTTTCAGCAGTGTGTTTTTAGTGAGAAACCCTTTAAATTTACTATCTTTTTGAGCACACGATTACTCTGGAAAACACGGGACCCAAACGATCATATAGGGTAAGTCTTCTCGATTTCAGTGATATGTGTATCATGCATGTATGTTACTCCTGTCGTGAGTTATGAGTCTGAGACTAAATGTTACAAAAATGAACGCGAAACGCATCCATTGAGTTCAAAAGGTTAATATGTGGAAATATTGAAACATCATTAAACTGCTTTAATTAAAATTAAATACGTATAATTAAAAAACTACATTTGTGATATATACGTCAGTAAAATTTCACTACATAAAAGCAAATCTTTTACCACTTTGCAAATGTTGGACTTTCATGTAGAAGTGATTAAAGTCACTCTGGTGAGACTACAGAATAGATTTGCAAGATGAAATTGGAAAATGCAAGAAAAACTAATTAATATCAACTATTGCAACAATAAGTAATTGCCTCATTGCTTGTTGGTGGCAAATATGAAGCTGCAGCACCAGTGCAAAGCATCCTTATTGAAACACAACAAAATAAACAGGCTCCATGGCCACAAAACAATAAACTAAAACTTTTGTCCTTTTATAATACAAAAAATAAAACAAATCAACATCGGGTAGCGTAACGGTGAACTGAGCCACACAAAAGGGAGAGAACTGCCTAAATGGGGAGCTAACAAAGCAGAAACAGATGCAAACACTAAGCCAACTGATTCAACCAAACGAGATACTAAATGTCAAACCAATAGATTAACAGAACTAACTGGAGGTGGGAACTAAACAGGAACAAACAGATCAACTTAAACTGTTAACGAAGAACTAAACTAACTCAGGTGTACCAGATAATTACACTACTACTATCCAATCAGGACGCATGAGGGACAGGACACAGGGAAATGACATACCACACAAGACAGACACAAGACAGCACAGGGCGCCCTCCGTTGGACAACTGGACTAAAGTCCAGAGGGAAGCCGTTACAAGCAATAGGCAAATGAGTTTAAAGCAGTATTCTATGCTTAATTAGACTCTTGTTTATTTAAGTGGGGGCAAAATCATCTTGTAGCTAATTTGAAAGTATACACATACATAAACACACACACTCAAACACACACACAGTCTTGTATTACTATCTTTGTGAGGTCTTTCCAGAGACTCTCATAATGACTAGATGTATATAATTTTACGCCTACACCTAATCCTAACCCTAACCTTAACCTCAGTAACCAAAAGCACATCTTTTACCTCTTTTAGTTTCTCAAATAAAACAAGCACATTTTCTATAAAGTCATTTCTCCTCATGGGGACCTCTCAAATGTCCCCACAAAGCCCAAAAAAACAGATAAAAGTGATTTTAGGGGACAAAAGGTCCCCACAATGCGATAAATACATGTCCACACACACACACACACACACATGCTTTGTTTGCTGAGTTTCATAAATACGCCCAAAGAAGTCTATAGTTGGGGCGGCACGGTGGCGCAGTGGGTAGTGCTGCCACATCACAGCGAGAAGGTCCTGGGTTCGAACCCCAGGGACAGCCGTGGGGTCCCCCTGTGTGGAGCGTGCATGCTCTCCCCGTGTTCTCTCCGGCTGCTCCGCTTTCCTCACACAGTCCAAAGGCATGTAATGTAGGTTAATTGGTGACTCTAAGTTGGCCCTGTAATGTGTGGATATGAGTGTGATTGTGTGAGTGTGTGATTGTGTGCATTGGCGCCTGCCCAGAGCTGGTCCCCGCCTTTCACCTATAAGCTTCCGAGATAGGCCCTGGACCCCCCGCGACCCCAGTTGGGATAAAGCCGCTTGGAAAGTGAATGAATGAATGAAAGTCTATAGTTGCTACAAATGCCTATAACCCTAAACATAAACTCAGTAATGAATATTGAACTTTTCTGTTACTTTTAGTACTCGTTTCCAAAAGAAGTTCTGGAAATACACACACACACAAATACACAATACTGAACTTAATAATTTCAAGGTTATTGTGTAAAAGTTTGCTACTAAATAATTTACTAAAAGTAAATTAATAAAAAATCATCCTACAAACCCTCCTTCTCTCTCTTTTATTTTCAGTTTCTTCCTCCAATGCTAAGTGCACAGCAAATAATGCTGTTTTGTCATTTAAAAAATAAAATAAAATAATAATAACAATAAGAAAGCAGCCTTAATTGCAAAAAAAACCAAAAAAAAAATACACAATCAGCTATTTATGCAGAGCCCTAATCTCCGAATGCGTGCAACTGTACAAAGGAAGAAATGTTTTATTGGCTCCCAAAGGGTCCTGCTTAATGCCCCCCAAATAAACCCCCCCAACACCATCACCACCATCAGCACCTTTTGTCTTGGGCCAGAAGTCTGTGTGCAGGCCGAGAGAAACCATCCTTTCTCACGCTATATTACAGTTATTTTACATTCATTTCCACACGTTTTAATGCCATGTTCACTTTCTGAAAACATCTGACACTTCATTCATTCATTCATTCATTATCCAAACCACTAATCCCAACTGGGGCTGTGGGCGGACCGGAGCGTATCCCCGGAACTACGGGCACAAGGCCGGAACCAACCCTGTTCAGGTGCCAACCCACTCACGCTATTGCATTCTCACTCACACCTTACGAGGCCAATATAGAGTATCCAGTTAAGCTATATCGCATGCTTTTGGACTGTGGGAGGAAACCGGAGCACCCGGAGGAAACCCACATGAACACGGGGAGAGCATGCAAACCCCACACAGAAAGACCCTGCGGCCGACCCCAGAGTTCGAACCCAGGACCTTCTCGCTGTGATGCGGCAGCAATACCCACTGTGCCACCGTGCCACCCTCGTCATATCATGCTTCTCATAATGTGATCTTTACATCATTGAATCATTACGTTATTTCACATCCTTGGTTGAGATTGTACAGTTGGTTATTTATTCAGATTCACTGCACACATTCTCTACTTCTGTGTTCTGTGCATTAATGAATTAGTTGTGTTAATTATAATATACCTATACACTGATTGGGGCGGCACGGCGGCGCAGTGGTTAGTGCTGCCACCGCACAGCAAAAAGGTATTGGGTTCGATCCCCAAAAAAGCTGCTCACTGCTCATGCATGGATGGTTCAGATACATAGGTCACATGTGTTTGTGGTGAAGTGTGTGCTGTGCTGTGTTCACAATCACAAAAAATTGCTCACTTAAAATAGCTGTTCTAAAGCGTCATATAAATAATGTGTACATGCTTACTAAAAACAGTAACAATGCAAAGCTGCAGCCGGCTGTCTCTCTTCCCTGGGTCGGCGTTTCGGCAGCAGTCACGTGTGTCGGGATGCGGTTTGGTTTCGGACTTCACCTGAGGGCCAGTGTGAGTTTCTCTTTTCAGCTGCAGGGGAAATGACATCAGCAGAGAGTTCGCCTGGGGACAGGGTTTACTGCGGCCCTCTCACACTCAGCGTGTGTGTGTGTGTGTGTATGTCTGGTCTGCTTCACTCTCTCTCTCCCCCTGAGGAGTGCTGGTCATGGCCATATTGTAAGACGACAGAGATTTCTGCATATGACATAAACAGGGAAGCTGTATCATTATTTCCATGCTGACTGCGTAATGTTAACATCTAAAATCATGCAATGTGACTGATTAAACCAGTATGTTTAAACGAGACAAAATTGTGTAGAAAGGAATAAAAGTGGACGAGGTCAAAATGAGCAATGTTTTTAGATGTTTCTGATGGTTATAGTGGAGAAAGTAAAAGAAAACTAATAGCACAGTTCTCCTTAATGGGTGATGCTCCTTGTGGCCAAAATAGGAAACTACATTTTGTAACTTATAAAAGAGGAAAAAGAAAGTTTGCATTTGGATTTGTTACAAGAAACTCCCATCCCAGATCTTCTCAACAAAGTGATCAGGATTCATCTTTGTCAAATGACTCAGGTCAGGCTAAAAACAAACCAGTTCTGTAGACGAGGTTCTAGCAGTTACAGCTACAGATTTACGTGAATGATTATTTGACATTGTGAACGCAGCACAACGCAGTGCACCACAACCAAATGTGAGCTCTGCATTTGACCCATCCATGAAGGAGCAGTGGGCAGCTTTTTGGAAGTGCCCGGGAAGCAGTGTTTGGAGACAGTACCTTGCTCATGAGTCCCTTAGTTGTACATTTATCTGTCTGGGAATTGAACCGGTGACCTTCTAGAAATGCCATTCTAACTCTAAAACGTGCAGGCTGTAGCGGTGTATGTTGCTGTCGTTCATGATGTTGATACATGCACTCGTTTGCGAGTTTTTCTGCCTATGAAATTTGTTATTTGCGTCAGTATTTCATTATTCATCTATGTTTGGTGTCGTTACTCTTCCTAGAGTTTTTGCGCTAGAAACACTAAAACGTGCAGGTTGTAGCAGTGCAGTGTGCTTTCATCCACGTTTTTGCTACCTGCACTCAATCGCGAGTTATGTCCTTTTTCCCTTTTTCCGTTATTGGTGAGAAAGCCCTTTGTGTTTAACGACTAAATGTTGCTGAGTGCATTATGAACGGTGCTGTTTGCATCATAAACTGGTTTGTTATGTGATTACGTCATTATTGATAACTCTATCCCATCATGTGATAACTCTAACCCTCATCCTTGCACTGCAAAAAAGCTATCGCATTTGCATTTTTTTGCGGAATAGCCTGTAGTTGTTTTTGTAGTTGCAACGATTTTTATGATTTTATGCCACCAAGCAGTGTCATTATGATGTAATCTGTTATGGCTTTACAAGAGCATTGATGCAGAATTTTCCACATCTGTATCGTGATGTATCGATTAGGTGATTAATTTCAGCAGCCCTGGTACTGTATTAAATCAATGCACATTATAAATGTTAGTAAAGTTGATAAATCTGTATTGGAATTTTATATCTAGGGCTGGGTAATATGACTTTAAATCAGTATTACAATTAATTTTATCTAAATTGCAAATTATTAATGATAATTATGATGCTGTTTTCTTTTTATATGATGGGAGCCATGTACTGAACATGATATAGTATTTTTTAAGTAGAAAGTTTATGAAAGCACAACTTCTATATCTAAAAAAGTATCAAACCTGTTAAACAAAAACACAAGTTTTATGACATTCTAAATTTTGATTTTCATAAATTTTCAGTTAAAAGCCCAGCATTACTCTTTTTAATATATATTTTCTAAACACTAAATAAACGCAGGGCTTTTACCACCACTCTACACATTAAGTGTTCCTTTATACTTCTTTTTATTCTTTTACATCACAGTTCCAATGTACCCAAATTTTCATAACTTCGGATCAAGTTGAAATGTTCCCCGACAAAGCACCTGAACTGAGAGCTCGTTATTCAATCAGCCACAATCACAGCGTTTTTCAGGGAAGTGGGTCGACTTCACACGGCGCCGTCAACGCCGCCATCGTCCCCGACTTCGACAAGCTCGTCGTCAAGCGGCGAACATACGCGCTCCTGCCCCACTTTCTGTTCCACCGCTGTGAGAAGAGCGCTGACATTTTTGGGGGGGTTTGACTTAAAACCGTGTTTACATTCAGATGTCATTCAAGTCTGTGGGAATAGCGTGAAAACGACACGGCGGCGCGTCAGGGGGAAGTCTCTAGATTCTGCTGGAGATGTCAGTGTTTCTGGGAGGAGGGGTGGAGGAAGAAGGGGGTGTATCTGACAGATAGGCCGGTGCAGGAGCACAATGCACTTTATCTGGTTTTCACGCTTGTACATACAACGCAGCTTCATCCTAAAAAGCTCCTGGCGACGCTGAAATCCCAAAAGCATATTAAAGCGTGCGGCACGAGGCCTTGTTTAATTCAGTGATTTCACATTCCAATCATTCACTCACTACTTCTCTCTCTCTCTCTCTCTCTCTCTCTCTCTCTCTCATGCAGCTATTTTACTTGGCTTCATTAATCTTTGTTGAATACAATGACATACATCTTTAATGTGCTCGCTGTCAAGTCGTATTTCAGTTGGAGAGCAGCAAAGTGAATGACAGCAAGCAATATTAATAAATTTAACATGGACTGTATAAATTTTTAACCGAACAAGAATGAGAGGGTGGGCCTGTTCCCTCTCTCTCTTTCTCTCTCTCTCTCCCCTCATTCCTCGTTCTTCACCCTCCTCTCCTCTGCTCTCCTCTGTTCTCCTCTTCTCTTCTGTTTTTTCAAACCGCCGGCTTTATGGCGAGCGAGATGGGCGCATTTCCTCAAAGTCGAAGCATCAGTATAAATAGATTTACATGTCATTAATAAGTAAATTAGGAAAACGCCTTTCAAGTGGAGACAAGTACATAAGTATAATCTCCACATTAAAGGGATAGCCTTTGATAAACCACAAAGGAATAGCAGAAGCCGGGCTGCATGTCATGCCTCTCCCTCTCTCTCTCCCTCTTGCTTTTCCCCTCCTCCCCTCCACTCCTGCTCTTTAATTATTAGGGTGTGATTAGGGATCAGGTGTCTTGCCACCTAGGTGACAGAAATGAGTGGCATGAAGGGCAGCGATGAAGAGAGGCTAGAACAGGAAAATAAAAGGAACGGAAAAAACAGGACGGGAAAGGAGAGCGGAAAAACATAAAAAGTACAGAACTTTTGTGTGAAAATGAATTTCCAGCGCTCCTCATATTTTTAAACAGCTTTCAAATATTAATTCTTTCAAGCTCTGCACCAAAAAAATGATTAAGGTGCCGTTTTTTAAATAAAAATATGCACTGATTTTTCCTCCTGCAATTTCCCAGCAGAGATCATTTGCGGTGCGCTGAAACCCGGAGAGGGACCGGCGCAGGCCGTGTTAAATAAGAGAGTTACGGATGATGTGAGCCATGTTTCGGCAGTAGCTTTAGCGATTATGGGAAATTATATGCAAAGCCGGAGTCCTGATCCGAAGTTAATTTATAATTGTGTAGAAGTTATTAATTAGCAATGTTGTTATTAGAGGAGCATGCACTACAAAGGGATTTATCTCCCACACAAACAGCGCAGGATGGAGGCAGTTCAGCCGTCCCTTTTCTCTCCTTCTCCCCCCCTCCGTCTTCCCTCTCAGGGATGTTTGCTTATTTATTTTTTTATTTGGATAAAACCTTTCATGAGGAACAGCAGTTTGAACTGTTGCCAAGTTAGGTGCACTCTCTCAAAAAGCTCAGACAAGGTTAACGCTGTTCTTTTGCCGAGCGAGGAGGGACGTGTTATAATATCACAGAAATCAAAAATACGGTGATAGAACTTTAATTAAACTTGCGCCACCAAATTCTTCCTCAAAAACTTTTTCATCAGGATATTTTTTAGCTGTTAAATGAAAAAAGTGTGAAAATATGTGTCCCAAATATTTGAAATCTGCCTCAACCTCATATGAAAGCCTCATTGAAATCCTCTGGAAATAACATATTGGATCCAATTTTCCATCGCAGGCGTGCTGCCAAACTAATTAATTTAGTGTGGAATGGGCAGTTAGCTCACAGTGCGCCGACAGCGGAAAACATAAATAAGGATCGTGATGATCCGACAGATCCTGAGGAGCAGATTGGACACATATGCACAGTTAATGTCAATCAGAGTTACTCCAGAAACAGGCTGTTCCACCACAATATGCTGCTCTCACTGCTGCCTGCTAAAGAGACGGCTACTGGAGCTGAGAACACAACCTCTATCTCTCTCTCTCTCTCTCTCTCTCTCTCTCTATATATATATATATGTGTATGTATATAAACACAGTACTGTGCAAAAGTTTTAGGCAGGTGTGAAAAAATGCTGCAAACAAAGAAAGCCCAGTCTGCTTTGAAATCTTTGTCTGGGAGAGACCTTGCTGATGCAGTAGAACTACCTTGTGTCTTGTTGCTGTGCTCAATCTTGCCATGACATGAAACTCTCTTCCACAACCTCACCTTGGTAGCGGAGTTTGGTTGTTCCTCACCCAGTTTTAAGCTCCTACACAGCTGTTTCTGTTTCACTTAATGACTGTGTTTCAACCTACATGTGACATTGATGATCATTAGCACCTGTTTGGTATAATTTGGTTGATCATACACCTGACTGTAATCCTACAAATCTGACTGTGTGCAAGTGTACCTAAGAATTGATGCTGGTTTGAAGGCAAAAGGTAAGTAACACCAAATATTGATTTGATTTAGATTTCTCTTTTGTTCGCTCACTTTGCATTTTGTAAATTGATAAAATAAACAATCATTATTTATATTTCTTAAACATTCTTTATTTACAGCATTTTTTACTAAACTTTTGCACAGTACTGTATATACATCTATATATCTATATATCTATATATATCATATATATATATATATATGTAGATATATATATATATATATATATATATATATATATATATATATATATATATATATATATATATATATATATATTGTAGGGAAGAGAATTTATGCAAAATAATACTAGTAATTTTTTGATTATGCATGGAAAATACTCCAAGTAAAATTCATGATACTGTAGTAATAATGCCACAGTTTCAAAAAGCAAATTCTTAAATATTGTTATAATATAATTTAGACAATGATGATGACGTTGGAACTAGTCTTGGGATTAAATGATTACAAAAGTAACAAAATTACAGTAATGTACTGATGAACTGCAGTAATATGAGCGTATTAATACATTTTCAGTAATATAATACTCAGTTACCCATGTTAAAACTGGGAATCCACCAATCCGATACGTGGATGTGATATCGGTCTGATTACGTCTCAAATAGCTGGATCGAATTATCGACTGGCGTAGCTGGGCGATCTAAACCCGATAGGTAAATATGTGCAACTCAGTTGGTTCTTCATAGGAAGTATGACTGAGTAAAGAAGCTGGTTTACTGTTCAACATTCACACTAATTCCTACATATTGATATGACAATGAGCAGAACAAACAACACAACACACTACAAGCCCAAAAGCACATCACACCATTATACTGTTTAACAACACCAGCTCTCACTCACAATCTCTGTGTTCCTGATGCTTTTAGCACCGCAGGATTAGGGAGCGTCACTAAATTACAGTGTGTTCAAAGGAATCATGCTTGAGATGTTATTTTAATAATAAATCATTGAGCATATACATATGGGTGTGTAATTATTACATTGTTTTAGTAGGAAAACAGGATTTAATCAAGTATTTCCTGATGCAGCACAGAATAATCTCAGTCTCCTCCTCACAGAGAAATACACAAATCGGTACTCGGGATCGGCCCAAGTATCAGTATTGGTATCGGAAACTGAAAAAGTTGGATCAGTGCATCCCTAGTTACAACACATTTTTAACTTGAAATGTAGAGCTACACCGTGAGAGCTTTGGCACAATAGTAAAATAGTGCAAGTCAAAGAGTTATTTCCTACAGAGTGTATGTCTACAGTCATTATGATACAGCACTTTGCCCTCCACTGGATGTAGAATGAACTGCAGAAAACTACATTTTAGCATTTTAGAATCATTTCGCAGTTATTTTGGTGAAAGTAACTCAAAAGTCATGCAGGAGTCGTGTAACACAGTTCAGAGACAGTAAGATTGTAATGTAACTACTTTAAAATAACAGTAACTAGTAATCTATAATCTAGTAGATTTTGGAAGTAATTTTGACTGCTTTTGAGCGTGCATGGAGCACAACTGAGACAATTCACAAACTTTGGTCTCAATTAAGGGTGGAATTTGGCGGTGCAAATGCAGCTGTGATTGCCAGAGTCGGGCCTGTATGCATATGTGTGTACTGTAGCTTAAATTATTGTGGAGTGGTCCGTGTAGGAGAAAAACACTTTGGATATGCTCAAAAGAAACCCCCATCTCAAAGGAAGTGCATCCTCAAAGAAGTGCAGGAAATCTGAAATTCTTTTTAATGTCTGGATCGAGAGGAGCACAGGCCTAGCGGTGACTCCACCATTAGCCACTGGCCTAGATTCACACGCACACACACACATACGCGCACACACACACCAGCAGCCAGCCAGCACACACACGCGTATACGTACATGTATCACAAAAAAAATAGGTAGAATCTCCAACACACACGTAAACATAAACACACACACACATTCGCAAACCTAAAAACACACACACAAGGACTTCAGGTAAAGTATAGATGAACACACACACACACACTTTTATATGCATATTAAAATGCTGACCAAAAACACATCAACCACGTATACATACATATCTCTACCACAAAAAATGAAATATATATAATCACTCACTCACTCTCCCTTCTTCCCTCCGTCACTCACCTACTGTCTTCCTCACTAAATTCCTCCCTCCCTCACTCACTACCACCCCCCACTAATTACTCCCTCCTTCACTTACTCACTCTCCCTCATTCCCTCTATCTCTGCCTCCCTCCCTCCCTTTCCACTCACTCACTCACTCACTCACTCTTCCTTTCTCCCTCTCCATCACTCACCCATAAACCCACTGTCTTCCTCACTCACTTGCTCACTCGCTACCTCCCTCATTCACACACACACTCACTCTCCCTCCCTCACACCCCCCTTTACTCACTCCTCCCTCACTAACCTACTGTCTTCCTCGCTCACTTGCTCACTCCCTCACACTCTCATTTACTCACTCACTCCTTTGTTCACTCACACTCTCTTTCTCTCTGCTCCCTCACTACTGAAATGCTAACTCATATACTCACTTCGTCTTCGTTTGCTTTCTCTTTCTCCCTCCCTCCCTCGCTTACCAACCTACCCACTCTCTCACTCCCTACCTCCCTTCTTCCCTCCATACTTCATACTCACTCCCCTCCTCACTCACTTAACCACCCCTTACTAACTCTCTCTCACTCACAGTCTCACTAACTCACCTACTCCCTTCCTCACTCATCTGCTCACTTCCTCCATCCCTCCATTCTTCCTCCCTTATCCTCTCTCTCCCTCTCTTAACTGCCTCGCTCACTCATTCCTTTACTTTTTCTCCATCTCTCATTCCATCAGTTACTCACTTCCTCCCACACTCTCTCTCTCACACACCCTCTTGCTCACTCACTCAGTCTTTCACTACCACATTAACTTCATCCTCACTCACTTACCTCCCTCTCTCCCTACATCACTCACTCACTCACACCCTTCCTCTTCCTCACCCACTTAGTCACTCAATCCCTGCTTTCCTCAACCCCTTCTCTCCCTCCCTCTGTCCCTCCTCATCTCCCGCTCCAGCTCAGTGTGTTCTGGTTGTGTGTGTTCACCTGCTCGCTCCGAGATCCTCCTCATCCTCAAGTACACTTTATTTTCCCATTAGCTCTCCGCGCTCCGCTGCACTCGGCCACTTTATCAGCCGTCCAGATAAAGCCGCTGCTGGGATAAAACCACACAATCTCCTGCTCTAATCCCATTTTTCCACCACCACTACCACTTGCACGTCGAATAACTGCAGAGTCGTTCCGACACGAGGAAATACCAAGCTGACAAGCAGGAAGCAGGGAGGACGGGCGAGGGATTTCAGTTCTCCTTTTACTCTGAGTGAGGTGTTGGAAAAATGATCCACCACCAGTTTTTATTCTTTGTTTCTGGATGGTTTATTTCAGATTTCGAGTTTGAATAATTCCAAATAAATATAGATTGACTAAATATGTTAGTTACTCCTTAATATGTCAAAATCCACAAAAATACATATTTCATGATTATTATTATTGTTTAATTTTTTTTATTGTTCTACACTGAATATAACAAGCAACATTTTTTCTTTTCCCCTGTTCATTCCTCCCTCACTCACACACTCATTCACAACCTCCTTTCCCCGTTTATTCCTTCCTCATTCACTCACTCACTACTTCCCTCCCTCTCTCCAAATAAATATTGACTAAATATGTTAGTTACTCCTTATTAATAGATGTCAAAATCCATCCAAAATACATATTTCATGATTATTACTATTAATTGAAAAATTATTTTGGTTCTATGCTGAATATAACAGGCACCATTTTTTCCAGCATTTTTCCGTTATAATAAAGCTACTGGTGGTCGTATTTTGCATGTGACATTTTCCAGTAAATTGGCATGGTGGATAGTGGAAATTTAGTTTTATTTTATTATATTGTTTCCTGTCAAAAATTAGTTTTGGCCGAGCGTCACAATCATTTGTCTCAGTTTGCCGTCCTCTCCAGTGGCCCGAGATGGCACTTATCTCTCCCTCCATCAGCTCCGGGACAAAAAGAATAAAAATCAAAAAAAGAAAACATGCTAGGCCGTGTTTTCCAAGAGCTATGGCAAAGACATGTTTCACTGTCACCGAGTCCCCTGTAAATAACCTCACAGGGAGCCAATGAATGTCACTGGCCTTCTCAAGAAATGACACAATAACGCTGCTTCCCAATAAACCGACCGAGAACAGCCGAAAAACACGAGGAGGCCGAGCAGCGCCTTGAAAAGAGGAGGAAATCATTACTTCAGAGCCTGAGCCGGTCTTTGTTCCATCCCTCCCTCGCTCTTTCCCTCATTCCCTCGCTCCCTCCCTCCATTCCACTGCACAGATCAACCTCTATTTAAAGATTTCGCACACTGCTTGAGTCGTGATAAATGTTCTTTGAAAATTATATGAGGCTCGTTCATCATCAGACGATAAGACGTGGGAGAGAGTCTCAGCGTAACGCGATCAGGTGCCTTCCTCCGCCCTCCTGCCATTGTTTGACTTTAATTCATGTCAGATTGCGAGGAAAAAAGACAGACTTTTCTTACTTCATGCCAAATTAAGCGTTTCTAAATAGGGTGTTTTGGGGACCATTAGTCGAGTTAAGCGCATCAGCAATCAAAGCAAGTTTCTGCTCTTTTGTCAATGACGGAGGTGGAATGCGTAATGACATAAATGTTGTTTTTAGTGTGCAGCGTATTTATTTATTTATGGGAACAATGCTTTTCAAATTGACATGTTGGAAGACGGAGCGATATGTAAGGGGCGCTGGAGTTCAAGTGAAACAAGCCTAATAACAGCCATTAATAATTTCCATCAAGTATGTTGTTAAACTTCCATCACTTTCCGTCCTGTTTTACATTTAAGATCCATGATCAGATGGAAAGCAGGAATTTTTCTGGAATGAATATATGTAGAAGTGCATTCATCAACTTAAATCTTATACTGCAGAATCTCAAATATTATAACAATTCTAAAAGCCTAAATGTGCATATTAACATTGAATAATTTATTTTGTATATTCATATGAATAAAACTTTAAACATGTATATGTTTTTATGTATATATATAAATCACCAAAGTCACCAGATCTAATAATGAGATAAAGTGCGCCAGTAGTCATAGCGAGAAAAATGCCAAAAATAGGCAATATTTTAATTTATTTTTCATTTATTGCATTAAATGATATACTATGTAGTGTGGTTTCAGTATGTAATGAATGAAATTTTATTTCTTACATGATAAATAGTGAAATTTATGATTTTATTACATTTCCATTTTTCGCTGGAAAATACCGGAAGCTGGCTTTGTAAACACTGCTTTTCTAACGTCTTTAGGATTACTTCCTGTGTACAAACACCTGGTGATTTGGGGGTTATTCTGTTTAAAACCTTTTCTATCATTAGAAAGTGCACACAGACCTTAATGTCATGGGCATTCGCTGCAATCACGTCAGATCAAGTGGAGGCAGAAGACTTGCGACTTTAGCCGGGTGCTGCTTTCTGTATGGATTACTTAGTGACACTGTGTTACACGTCAGAATCAGCGCATTGCTTTAGACAGATGAACTTTTTGTCAAGATAACCAGCCTATTCCACGGACATTTTATGCTGGCTACCTCTAGAAATAGTGTGTGTGTGTGTGTGTGTGTGTGGGAGGAACTCCATGCACATCATAAATAGGCCAATTTCCCCATAAATGTGTCATATATCACTGGAAATGGGAGAATCTAAGCTTTAGTTTGGTATATGACACATAGTCAGGATAATTATGGTTTGACGGTGCATCAGTATTGAAAATGTGTGTTTTTTAAATTTAAATTTCTCTAAAACATGTTGTTGAGCCCATAATTTGCCTAATCTTTGACGTGGCCTTACTCGGTCAGTATTAAACATATCAGTGTGAATTTTCACGGTATGTTCCTTACATTATGTAGAATGACTTTATGTTTAAAACATTATATCTTCAAAAAACAACTTTATCACAGTTATCACATATATGGCCATTAATGTTAATATTTTGTTTCATACATTTAAGATAATTACAACTGGGGCAGTGTGTCCACCAAACACATTTTTTCCGCTGCCATTGCCGCTTTTTAATAAAAACCCAATGAGCTTCAGCTTTCACAACAATAATCGCCTTCAGCGGCAAAAAAAAAAAAAACACCGTTGGAGACACTTTTTTGTCGCAGCACTCAGAGCGCTTCAAGTTGAAATATGTTTATCTTTTAGAACTGCACTGTGCTCATCAATGTCATTTCTCTCTTGCTAGCCAATGAAAATGGAGGTGGAAGTACCTGGTAACAATGAGCGCTGAGAGAAAACGGTGAGAAAGCGCACAGGAATTTTTGACCGCTCTCACCGTTTGGTGGACACAGATCCTTACGGTTAGGGTGTTCGCCTCATGATCAGAAGGTCGTTGGTTTGAATGCCAGACAGGTAAAGGTACCACTGAGGCACTCGTGCAAGGTACCGTCCCCAAGCACTGCCCATGTTAGCCGCCCACTGCTCCTTCTCGGATGGGTCAAATGCAGAGTTGACATTTCATTGTGGTGCACTGTGTGGTGTGTTCACAATAACAAAAAAATTTTCACACTTTTACAATTAACAGATGTGTGCACTTATAAAAAAGCTCCCAAGTTTCAGGTTAATGTACTTTAGAATATTCAGAACATTACGAGAATCATGAACTTTGCAAACACTGACCATTCCAAGTCAAAACCTAAATCTAAAGTGACATTTTGGGCTCCAACTTCCACAGTTTTCCAGTTGTTTCCGATATGCAACGTTGTAATCTAGCAGTCGTCCAACTTCTGGCTTATGGGATTTTTTAACAAGGTGACGTGCCATTACAAGTCCCGTAAAAGAGAGTTTGATAAGTTGTAACTCGCAGCCGCTCTGAGAGACGACCACACATTGATAAGTGCAGCTGAGCGCAAACGGCCGTCCTCGCGCCATCGTAAAGGCCGACACGATTTTACCACAGGTACTGCACATGTGCTCTCAGGCCCATTTTGCACCACCTGTGCTATTTTATACCTTTTATAGGATCGGCGTGCGGCTGCTCGGTGTCGTGTTACTGCGGGCCACACGTGTTAAATGGCTCTCGCCGTTACCTTCTGGCCCGGGTTTGTCGTACAGATCATGTTACTGCGCATTTGCAGGATTTTCCGCCACAGAAACTGGACTTTCGACTGACCGAACGGAACCTCTGAGTCGGGTGTAAGCGATCCTCTTGAAGTGTGATGCAACAATGAACTCAACCTCTCGAATTATCAACTTTTCCACGTATTAACTTTTTAAAACGCAAGCCCATAAAGGTCACAGGGAAAAGAGATTTAACTAGGTGCCATAACTTGGCAGGAGAATAAAAAATAATGGAAGAAATAAATTGTGGCTCGATGGGCAAGGCTGTGATTTATTGTGATATTCTACAAATTTTGGAGGGTATTTAGAGTGCCCTAAAAGATCGCATTAAGCAGCCACATAAAATAGTGGAATTAAAGTGTGTGTGTGGCGTTAACGTAACTCGTGTGAGATAAACTGCACAGGAACGACAGTGTTTAACTTTCTTTCTGATGGGCTGGCGTAATGGGGAGGATCCCGCTCCTTTAATTCAGGCAGAACGGATCAGTTTTTTGGGGCCTCATTAAAGGCGCTCGCTAACAGGCCTCGTAAAATATAAAAAGAGCGGGAACAGAAATTAGCGGCCATAATTTGACAGAAGAACTAAGGCAACAATAATGACAGGAAATAAACTGACAGCGACGGAGATGAGACTAATGCCTCTCCTCCATTAGAACTCAGCGCGAGCAAATGTCATTCATATTTTAGCCGGCGCGCCAGGCTAATTGGCTCTCGCTTTCTTCTCCTGAATTAAATTCCCAGATTCTCCGTCCAGCCTCACCTTTAAAGCAGAATCATTTGAATTCTAAAGGAGGAGGAAGTGACAGGGAGTGGAAAGGAGAAGAGAGAGAGAGAGAGAGAGAGGAAAAGAAACCTCACACCTCTTTTTAATGAGATAAAATTCACGGTTCTAGCCATTTCCCAGTCATAATTGCTGATAATGTCATTATAGACTCTTGTCGCGTCCTTCTCTCTCCTGCTCCTCCTCCTCGTCATCGCGATCTGGTTCGGCGCAGCCAGTCGGAGTCAGGTTTAAGCCGCTCGTGGCTCCCGGGCCTCAGGTAGAGGGAAAAAGGTAAACACTTGTGCACTTAGAAGGTAATTACCCCTTCTCTCCGACCAGGCCCGATCACGGCAAAGCTGACCCTTATGATAATAACCCTTAGGGCCATATTGTATTTCTTTTGACAGTTTAATTAGAAATTCAGCTTTAGGGGGCGCAAAGCAAGTGCGGCCATGAATATTTAAATAGAGTGACACCAAACGAGGTGGGGGGAACGTGAGGAGGGGGAAAAACATTAAAGAGCCCTCACTGAACTACTACATGACAGACAAGGGGATATTAGGCAAGTGATTCTAATCAATAATCTCTTGATCTCCTACATATTAATACACTGCCTGCCAGTATTAGGCTCCATAATAAAAGGGTTAAGACGGTACGGGGGGTTGGGGGGTGACGGCGGACGTTGAGGGCGGTGGAGGGCATTTGTGGAGCGTTTGCGGTAGACCCCCCCATCGTCCTTGGCCCCCGGGAGGGAGGGAAGGAAGGGAAGGAGGGAGTGCTAACTAAGTTAAAACAAGCCCAGAGGAGCCGGACTCAGCACTCCTCCATCACATCCAATCTGCACGACTGCCAGCTCATTGGGCTCGTCCACGCAAGACCATGATCCGATCAGACACCGGCAAGACATTGGAAGGTAAAATCAGGGACCCCCAAACCTGCCAGGGGCCAAATCGGGGCAGGGAGAAGAGCCCTTAATAATGCCCTTACGGGGTCAAGGAGGGTGGGGATGCAGGAATACGGAACAAACCTCGGCATTAAGAGCAATATTACAGGTATTTTACAGGATTTTTAAATACAGATCAAATTGGAACCAGTCTGGAGAGGTTAATATGACAGTGACGGCCCAAACTACACATTTTATTAATGAAGGGGAAAATCTTTCTTGATGCATCTTCGAATCATAGTTTTTCAATTGCAAGAGAAAAGTGAGCAATTCCAGAAGACATAGCGTTTGCTCAAAAATGAAGAAAGACATAAAAGGGTGAAAATGTTAGGGAGTTAGGGGCGGCAAGATGGCACAGTGGTTAGCGCTGTTGAACACAGTGAGAAGGTCCTGGGTTCGATCCCGCCCGTGGTGCCTTTCTGTGTGGAGTTTGCATGCTCTCCCTGTGTTTGCGTGGGTTTTCTCCGGGTGCTCCGGTTTCCTCCCACAGTCCGAAAACATGCAATATAGGTTAATTGGTAACTCTAAATTGGCCCCGTAGGGTGTGAGTGTGATTGTGTGAGTGTGTGTGCCCTATGTTTTATTGCGTTGTGCGGCCGTAGTTCCCTGGATAGGCTCTGGTCCCTCCATGACCCCAGTTGGAATTAAGCAGTTTGGATAATGAATGAATGAATGAATGTTAGGGAGTTGACCCTGTAAATGGAAAGTCACCGGTTCAAGTCCTGGACAGATAAAGGTACCGCTGAGGTACTCGTGTGCAGTGTACCATTCCCAAGTACTGCTCCCTGTGCACTGATAGAGCTGCCCACTGCTCCTTTACAAATAGGTCAAATGCAGAGTTCACACTTCGTTGTGGTGCATCGTGTGTCTCGTGCTATGCTGTGGTGTTTACACAATGACAATCACTCTCTGGTGTTGAATGGGGGTGAAGGGTGACCTACTGTTAGGGTATTTACCTCTGGACCAAGAGTTTGTGAGTTCAAATCCTACCTCTGGCACTACCATCACCACGTTGCTCAGGGAAACAGGCCCTCTAATTAAGAAATGGAAGTTGCTGTTGGTAAGTGTTTCTGCTAAATGCCATAAATGTGAAAGCAAAAGGAGAAATGATGAACTCTGCTGACCAAGATTATAGTAATGCTACGTTCACAACAAGAGATACTGTTTGCTCGTTACCTGTGTTGCTCATGATGTCATTCAAATGTTCGATCTTGATTACAGAAGGCACATGACAAGAACAAAACGGAACAAAGTTTGACTAGAAATGTAATGGAGAGCGTCCACAGCAAAAAGTGAGGACACAGGGAAGACAGGGAATTCTGGATGAAACAGGTGAAGGGGTAAAGGTGTGAAAAAGTGGAATAGGAGAATAATGTCTGTTTATAGATGTTTCTGATTACTAATGAGCTAGCTGTTAAACTGTGAGCTGCTGAAATAATGTTAAACTCATGTCAGGAGTGGACTAAACACCAGAAAAGTAATGGCACAGCTTCTGCCCCTTGTGGCCAAAAGAAGGAATTACACAAAAAAGTGAAAAGAAGTTTGCTGTTGATCTACTGACATGAAACGCTGTAACCGAAGTTGCCTTGATAAGCTGAAATATTTATGTCATGAATGTTGTCTCTTACACTAAAAACTGTGAAGGTTCAAGGCACAAGAAGTAGGAGAAAGAAGAGAAAATAATGAATAGAACTAGATGATTGCTGGTATCAGTGAAAGAAATAAAGAGTCCCTACTACAGTAGATGTCCCACTATTAATAACCCGGTACAGGCTGTTTAATTTATCAAACAGAAGAGGAGCCGGGAGAAGCCGCGCTCATATGTATTATCAGAGCGAGTCGAAGGGAGATGATAGATTAATTACATCTTAATCCAGCAGAGTCGGTCTGCAGCGGGACGCCGGGGGACGACGCATCCGCCTCGTTTACCGAATACAGAGGACGAGAGGATTCTTATTAGAGGCGATGTTTATTCGGTCCGCGTCGTGGTGAAGGGGCTGCACCAGTTTTATAAATTAATAAACCAACTCCTCTTCTCCCAACGCCGACGCCAACATGCTTTTTATCCGGATTCCGTGCGAGCGTGTAACAAGACAGGGCTGAAAAAAACGTGAGCACACGGGCCGAGCGATGGCAGGAGAGGGGTCAAAGGACGCGCTTCCGTGGGAACTGCATAGCAAAGCGAGAGTGGACATCCATATTCATACGGACATGCAGCAAGGTCAAGCAGCAGCTCCCGTATCACCGCATTCGTTAAAGGGTGCGAGGAGCTGGAGCCCACTCGCTTACGGATGAAAATGCAGATCAAATTGGACCATTCTGCAGCTGTTAATAAGAAAGTTACAGTCAAAACCAGATCTTTTATTAATGAGGGGGTAAAAAAGTCTTTCCCACTTCCTTACAGGATTTCTCACTGCATTCTCAAATCATACTCCCTCATTTGC
The DNA here is from genome assembly GCA_032718565.1 of Distichodus sexfasciatus. Classification (NCBI taxonomy): domain Eukaryota; kingdom Metazoa; phylum Chordata; class Actinopteri; order Characiformes; family Distichodontidae; genus Distichodus; species Distichodus sexfasciatus. The sequence continues at coordinate 233,308 of JAVGVS010000449.1, read as the reverse complement.
AAGAGTAATACGCTTGAATTTTCATGGAGATGGAGAAGAATTGGGGGAAGAAGAGAAGGGGAGGAAAAAGAGGAAGATATTTTGGAAGGAATGTATAAAGGAAGAAATAAAGGATATGAAAGAAAAATAAAGTAAAATGTACAAGAAAATGTAAGTAAGAAGACAAGGATAGAAGTGAGAATAGAAAGAAAGGAATGTAGGAAAGAGAAGAAAAGTGGAAAGATGGGAAAATAAGGAATGGATTAGGACAGAGGAAGACAGGGGAAAGACAAAAAGAAATAAAAAGGAAGTTAGTAAAGAAAGGAAGGTAGGTAGGAAGGAACAAGCAAAACAAGGAAAGAAATGAAACAAAAAATATTAAGAAAATGAAGGAAATGTAAGTAAGAAGATAAGGATAGAAATTAGAAAATAAATAAAGGAATGTAAGAAAGGAGGGAGTGAGGGAATAGGAAGAAAGAAAAGATGAAAGGACAAGAAAAAGATTGAATGAAAGAAGAAAAGAAATAAAAAAGAGAAGGTAGTAAAGGAAAGAATGAAGGAATTAAGAAAGAAAAAAGAAAGGAAAGAAAAGGAAAAATAAGAAAAATGAACAAAAGAAAAAGTAAGTGAGACAATAAGGATGAAAGTTGGGAAAAGAAAAAAATCATGAATGTAGGAAAAAAAGAAAAGGGGATTAGAAAGGAAAGCTGGTGAACGGAAAGAAGAAATAAGAAGGAAGTAATAAAGTAGGGAGTGAGGGAAAATGAAGAAAGGACAAGAGAAAAATGATTGAAAGAAAGAAGAAAATAATAAAACGGTGGGTAGTTAAGGAAAGAAGGAAGAAATGAAGGATGGAAACGAAAGAATAAAAGATGAATAAAATGCACACAGACAAATGTAAGTAAAAGAAGGATAATGTAGTAAAGAAGGGAACGTCGTAAAAAAGCAGAAAAAGAAAATAAAGATGGGGAAAAGAAGAATAAAAAAAGGAAGTAAGTAAGAAAGGATGGAGTGAAGGAAAGAGGAAGGGAGGAAAAAAATAAAGGAAGGAAAGGAAGTAAACAAAGTAAGAATGAGAGGAAAAAACAACTAAAGGACTAAACTAAAGGAAGAAAGAAAATAAAAAGATAGGTTGTAAAGGAAGGACAGAAAGAGGGAGGGAATGAAAAAAGTAAGAAAGTAAGGGACAAAAAAGAAAGTGAACAATGAACACAAGAAAATGTACATGAGAAGATAGAAGGATAAAAGTGGGGAAAGAAAGAAAGGAATGTAGAGAAGAGGAGGAGATAGGAAATAGAAAGGAAAGATGGAAAAAATGAAGAATGAGTAAATAAAGGAAGGAAGAAAGAGAAGTAAAGGATGCAAATAAGGAAGGAAAAGAGGAAGAATGAAAAAAGGAAGGTAGGCAGGAAGGAAGACAAAAAGAAAGAAAATAAAAACAAGAGAAATGGACAGAAGAAGGTATAAGAATAGAGTACACAAGGGTAAAGAAAGAAAGGAATGTAGGAAATATGACAAAAAGATAAATAGGAAGAAAATATGGAAAATCGAATGAATAAAGTACGTAAGGAAGTAAAGAGGGTTGGAGCCAATTGAAAATAAATAAAGAAGAGCAGTAAATAAAGTCAAGATACAAAGACAAGAGGAAAAAGACTGAAAGAAGGAAAAAGGAAATAAAATGGAAAGTACTGAAGGAAAGAGAGAAGGAAGAAAGGAAAAGAAATGAAAGACAAAAGACTAGATTAGAGAATACGGACTGGAGATATAAGCTTGGTAAAAAAAAAAAAAAAGGACAAGGGAAAGTATAAAGGAATTGAAAATGGAAAACAGAAGGAATTAAGGTCTCGCAGAAGGAAGAGAGGAGCCAACAGGAGTAACAGAAGGAACATGAAACAAGGGAATAAAGAAAGACTGGCAGGATGGAAAACATAGGAAAATTCGCAGAGAAGGAAAGAAAAGTGAAAATAAATAAAGTAATAAAATAAATGTGAAGAAATAAAAAGACAGAGAGACAGACTCTAATTTTGATGACTGATCCGCCGACAGGCCTGACGTGTCACGCTGGAGAGAGTGATGAGGCTGGAGAGGTGGAGGCTTAACGATCCCGGTTCCAGTTCCAAGTTCCAGCTCTGAGTTCCAGCTCCAGCTCCAGCACCAGCTTGCCGTCTCTCATGCCGCTTAACACCAAGACAAATCACTGCGGTCTGCTGCTGGATGTTTGACACGCCGAGCAGAGCAGCGACGAGCCACCGCAGGCCGATTCCAGATATTTTTGGCCGCCGACATCGTGAGAAAATGTGGCTTCGGTCAGGAATTATAGCAGGGGAAAAGACCCAAACCTGGAAGCAATCAGCAGGGCCCTGAAAAACGAGTAAAATTCCGTATTGTCGCTACGTTTGTCTTAAGACGAGGGGAAGAATGAGGGATAGAGGGATGAAGGGATGGAGGGATGTTGGCGCGGAATGCTTGGGTGAGGTTAGCTTTACTGGCGCTTAGCAACATAAATTTGTTGTCACTGAACTATTAAACACAGCAGACACATGTTGGCAGGAAGCACGGAGGGGAAGCATGGAACTGATTACGGGAGAGTCCATGAAATAATAACGCAAAACGGCACGCTGCCGGACTTTAATATCCCATGACGCGCAGGAACGCTGGAGGCGGCCTTGCGCCAGGACGGAGGGATTTATCCCCCTCTTCCACCCGCGGACCAGGAGAGGAAATACCAGCGAGCAGTGGGAAACAAGGAAGGAGGGATGTGATGAAAAAGTTGGGAAGAGGGTTTTAAACATATAAAAACACTTAGGAATACAGCAGTATAAATTGTCATAATCACTTTAATCTGTTATGGTGTTTAAGGTAGAAATCACTGTTCAGGAAAATATATGGAAACTCATGATAAGAGAATTATAGACTGATGCCAATATCCGATATTCTCATCCTTATATCTGCAGATACCGATAAATGAGGAAGACAGAGTTGAGCGCATAGACAGAAAATGTTTCGCTCACCAAAGTTCCACTGCACACTCAGAATTTTGGCACAAAATTAGCACCATAACCCTGACATTTCTAACACACCGCCAAGTCAAGCGAGCGTGAAAGCAGTGTAGAGCGAGGGCAAAGCATTTCCAGCGTAGTGCACAACATTTGAAGAAAAAGTCACTTCCCACCCTATGTAGTGTACCAAGTCAAAAAGGGCACGTTAGACTCTCCTTGTGCACTACCTAGCGTGCAGAGAGCCGGTAAGCTACAACCCCGACTATTTCCTGAGATGCATACTACCACATAGAAAAGTATGATAAGAGCACCTTACCTACCATACCATCAAGTGCAGTAGTACACGGCTCGGGACACAGCCCACGTGTGAGCCCACATTCACTAAGTGCAGCAAACACGCAATTTAGTCAGTTTAAATATGAGTTGAGTGTAAAGACAGGAGATTTTGCTGGTGAACGTTCCACTGTGTGTTCAGAATTCTGGCATGAAATAACACCATACATTTTAAGCCTGGCACAAGCGCTACCTTTCCCACGTACAATAAATGTGTCATAAAATATCAGCTGGAAATATCGGGCAAATCTAAGCATCGATGATAATGACTTAAAGCAAAACAATTATTAGCTGATTCCGATACGATTCTGATATTATTGTGCATCCTTCTGACATCCAATACTGCAGGTACCACATGTAGTGAAATTCACTCCAAAGATTGCAAATTAAAAAACAGATCAAACTTAAAAAAGTGCTTAATTTACAAAAATCTTAAAAGAAAGTAAAATATAAAGATATATAAAAGAGTATATATATTATTTAATAATTAATTTAATCAAATCCACAATTATTTTTGTTAACCATTAACAATTTAGTTATTTTTGAAGGTAAATGTGAGGCGTTTCTATCACATATATTTACTGCGTCTTCTAAATGTAACAAGGAAGTGAGTTTGTTGACGTATGGTTCAATGTTTTTCAGAAAACAGCATTGGTCAAAAATTGCAGAAAGGTTGTGGTAACTGGTCAAAATTGCATGGTCGGGATGAATTTGCGGGGATTGGCTGAATTTGCTTCAATAGTTGTGCTCGCAACATGATGAAACCCTGGAGGGTCTGAATTATAAAAGCTCTGTTATGACATCACATAAATCTATTCAGCGTTTTAGCGCCCCTAGAGGTCAAAACACGTTTTCCTTTGCTATAGTGCGAATTACAGGCTGATCTGCACACGTTTTGGCCCATGCCGAGAAGCATACCATTCCTACTTACTCTGAAAGTTTCTGTGACTTACAGTTCAAGCTACACAGTCCATTTAGTAGAATATACAGTTATTATATATATATATATATATATATATATATATATATATATATATATATATATATATGTATGAAATGAAGAAACGGAACAATTACAAGAGCGCTCCATAGCACCTCATGCTAGGGCCCCTAATTGCTGTATGACATAAATTGATTACAGTTTTTCATGTGCACAGACTTTATAGTGATCAGGGCACATTTTACTACATGTTGTCTTTGTATAAACTATAATTGTGACAAATAAAAATCTTGAATCTTAAACGAATGTTCCTCCTTCTCCTCCTCCTCCTTCATCCTGCTCCTACCGCTGACGATGTAGACAAAAGAGTTTGAGGAGTTGTGTGTCCTGGGAATAAAACACTTCCTGTCTGTGAGAATTTGGGAGCTGTGATTTAAATCCGGGGTTGGGTTTCATGCGGTGTCACAAGCACACCTGGACAACACATTAGATGACACGGCAGAGTTATAAATCAGCGTTTTAATAGATACACGGCAGGCTTATTTACTGTCTGGGTTACTTCACTGGAGAAGAGAGTGTACTGGGTTTCAAACTAACATACCTTAACTCTTGGGGAGGAAAACTCGTCTGCTTGTCTGTTCTTTTTTATTTCTGCTCTCTGAGAAGTCTGAGAGAAGCGTTAGTAAGCCGATGCTGCCGTACATCCACACGACGGGAGGAAACTCAAAAAGACAAAAAGATCGATGATGAATTTCCTCCTGTCTCCTCTCTTTCCGCCGTCCCTCGACGCTCCCAAAACTTTCTCAAATGTAACGTTCGCCGGACAAATGAGAAAGCCCCGGTGGTTCCCGGCCTGACCCAACATAAACAACGTGTACGTTTGCAATGGAGCACGACTCCTGGCTCTGGCAGCAATTCATCAGGTTTGGCTGCTGCTGCTGTGTTCGTTTTTCAACACCTCTGTCATGTAAAACCCAAGTTAACCCGTACATATGTGAATTATGGAGACAACAATTCAATACATGCTCGTTGCTGTCCATTCAAGGGAACACTATTCATGGAAGGGTTAAAGGGATACATCACCCAAAACCACTAATTAGGCAAACCATGAATTAAAGTTAATATGTGAGTGCCGTTGCTCCACAGCCAATGCTCCACTGTAAAAATGTTTTTATTAATGTCACGTTGACATACTTTCTCTTTTCCTCAAATGTAAGATAATAATTGGCGGTTGGTAAAATAACATGGTGGGGACGGGACGCTGCTGGTGAAGAAGGAGCTCAGCCAAAAGGCAAAGCTCTCGATTTACCAGTTGATTTACGTTCCTACCCTCACCTATGGTCATGAGTTGTGGGTAGTGACCGAAAGAAGAACTTCGTGGATACTAGGGATGCACCAATACCATTTTTTTGAGACCGAGTATGAGTACCGATACTTATTTTTAGGTACTCACCCATACCGAGTACCGATACCTGTGTAGGTCCGTTATTAATAACAATGACAATAATAGTAGGATTTTATATTTTTTCTACCAATATCAATCTCACGATTTCCCCTCAATGATAAGCCGCCCCATTCTATAAGCCACAGAAAATGCTCATTTATGTTTTAAAACTCTAAGCCCCTTGTTATTAGCCGTGACGTTACTGAATTTACCAATCTGGAAGTAGAAGCATTCACGCATCTAGCCATTACACCGGGCTTATGCCTTTCCAACCTATAGTGACATATTTATACACTCACCCATCGCACGGGCAGCGGCGCGTAACGACAGTCAAGTAAAAAGCAGTGGGGTTATTTCGGCGCAAACAACGTGAAACCAGAAAACATACAGAACGGTTGTCGCAAAGTCGAAATCCGTCCTCCACCTTCAAGCCAACCAGCAGCACAAGCAACGTCTGCAATATCCGAGAGCGATACCGGTGACGAAAGCGTTTCTGACATCAGCGACAGCAAAGCAGCACAGGTCACAGTCGAGTTGTTCGGCAGCGACGATGACGTTTACGGATCTGATTTTGAAGGATTTTTGCATTTCAGTGTTGCTAATTTTATACTGAAGTATTTACATGTAGACAGATGACGGACATTGCTGTACTGCAGTAGCCCCACCTCCAGTCGCTCGCAAAACAAAAAATTAAAAACTTATCTTTTCCCCAACCACAACAATAAACTTTTTGTTCCTTTTTATTTCTGTTAAATTTGGTTTTTGGCTCAGCTTGTGGCTACATATGAGATGTAATGTAATGCAGTAAAGGCCCGAAAAAGTGTCATTTTTACATTGCAGCAACGAGTTGGATGCGGTAGCGCCGATTAAGGACAGAACATCATCACGATCTGCTTGTTTTGGCGTTGTTTTTCTAATTGTTGCAGTAAACAGCACATTTAAATTCATTGAAACATTTGGGTATGTCATCTTTTTGTGCACTGAATTATACTTTAGCGAATGAGTTTTCATGTTTTTAGATAGGCCGCCCCATTTAAGTGAGCCGCACCCACTACACCGAATTTGTAAATTGATGTATAAGCTGTGGCCTGACATTGGGGAACTACGGTAGTCTAAACTCAAAAAAACACTTTCAAAAACAAAATATAAATTAAAGTACACGAGCCTTATTATGTCATTTTATAAAATAAATGATACTGATTTTTTAGCCATTTATTTGTTCTATATGTATCAAAACATTAAAAAAGCAACAACAATTAAATAAAATATCAAATATTAAAATATTAGTCTGCTTTGCTGCTGTCATTATCATTTATTTTAAAGCAATTCTCCAGACTTGCTGACATTTTTATCTCCGCACAGTTTAGAATTTATTTGGCAAGTGTTATGGCATTTACGCTGCCCCCGCATGACGATGAACATAACTACATCATATCTTCCATAGGTGGTATCGGTAGTAGGTATCAGGGAATTTTGTTCTGAGCACGAAAACGCAGAATGGGACTGGTATCGCATCAGTGCATCCCTAGTGGATACAATCGGCCAAAATGAGTGAGGGATCTCCCTTAGAGGTAGGGTGAGAAGCTCAGTTATTCTGGAGGAGCTCAGAGTAGAGCCGTTGCTCCTTCGCTCAGAGAGGAGGCCGTTGAGGTGGTGCGGAATCTGGTCAGGATGCTTCCTGGATGCCTCCCTGGTGAGGTGTTCCAGGCATGTCCCACTGGGAAGAGGTGTCTAGGGGAAGCACCCAGACACGCCTGGAGACTATGTCTCCTGCTGGCCTGGGAACGCCTCAGGATTCCCCCGGATGAGATGGATGTAGTGGTCGGGGAGAGGGAAGTCTGGGTTTCCCTGCTTAGGCTGCTGCCCCCGTGACCTGACTATAGCTAAGAAGTAGAAGATGGCTGGACGAATGGATGGATGGTAATGTAACAGTTCAGGAGCTGGCCCCTTGATCGGAGAGTCAGATGTTCGAATCCTGGAGCAGTACCAATTGAGGTACTCGTGAACAGGGTACCGTTGCTCTCTGGGCACTGCCAAAAAGATGCCCACTTCACATGGGAGCTTCACATGCAGAGCTGTGTACTGTGCTGTGTTCACAATGACAAATACTCACTCACTTTCGCTTCACCATATACACAAACCAAAACTCGTCTTTGAACCGACGAGACCTTATGCTCAGTTAAACAGATTCAAAAACCCACATCGTGAAGTATGCGATTCACTCTCTAGAATTACACCGATCCGACATGCCATTAAAGCAGATCATTTGCCATCACCACAGAACCGCAATTAGCATCGGTCAGCCTCGAGCGCTCGAGCTTGATTGAAAGCGATGCAGCCAGACGAAGGCACTTGTTGCTGCAGCGTTTCACACCGAGCGACGAGGCAATATGGCTGCCAAATCTCCAGGCGGAGTGGAGGATGAGAGGATGCGTGACACATGTAAATACGGCCATCTCACTTTCACACACAAACACTCATATTCCACCAAACACACACACACACACACACACAGTCCCACGGGAACCACTAATAACCGGGCCCATTTTTCCCCCCTTCGTCTCTTTACAGCCCACATTGTCTTATCACAAACTCAGCTTTCCACAAAACTGACAACCCAAGAAATGGAGGATGTGGAGAGGCAGAGAGAGAGAGAGAGATGCATCAACACGCATAATTATGAATGCCATGTGAATACAAGACAAGAAAACAACAAACCAAATGCTATTTGTCAATCCAAAAGGAGGGACGTCGCTCGGAGATTAAATTCAAATCAAAGTCACATTAAAGTTATGAAATAAAAACAACAACCCCTTTAACACTTCTAAAAATAAAAATCAACACTAATTAAATGGTGTTATTATTACTAATAAATACGAATAAGCTTGATTATTAAAGGGAAACATATGGGGTGAGGGAGAGTAGAGAGGAGAAATAAAATCAATTAAGACAACGATCCTGAATGACATTTTTAATACAAATAAATGGGCCATTTGGGAGCGCGCTGCCATTACGCGTCAGGGAGCGTTAGATGAGGAGAGCGCTGTTGCCCCGACCCAGGGTGATTCTCTCTCCTGGCAGTCGCACTCTGAGGCCAGGGTTTTGCCCTCAGGCTCCACGCCCCGCACGAGGCCTGCGCTGGTCCGTGCATTTTAATGTGGATTTGGGAGCGAGGCGGAGATGCCCCAAACCATTCTCAGCATCATGAGAGAGTTCTTATGTGGAGGAAGCTCAAGAGGCTGGGATGTGTGTGTGTGTGGAGGTGTGTGGAGTGTGTGTTGGTGTGTTGGAGGGAGGGACTTCCCATTACAGAAGGTGACACAATAAACTAGGTCTGTACGGCGCTTTTATGACAACGCTCCAAGGTCACTTTATAAATAGAAACATACAAATACAAATAATGAAAATACGTGATAAAATATTAAATATTAAATTAAATAAAAAAACTAGTATTACATTGGTTAATCAAGTTATGCCTGTTTATACAAAGAATAAAATAATATTGTTATATCATATAAATATATAAATAAACATAAATACATAACTCCGAATATAAATAAATAAATAAATAAATAAATAGTGTTATATCAGTAAAAGCTAACTGACCTGAATTAAATATGTTAATTTTATTACTTTCTAATAAATAAAATGTTAACGCAAATATGACAAATACTTAAAGTGACATCAGTAGAGGTGAGCTATTTTAAAAAGTGTGCATAATAATATAATTACTACTAGGTATGATACCATCTATGACTCTGAAATGACAGCATTTTTGTGAAACAGAAATGAAAATGAAATATTTTACATCTATGTCTAAGATTTTGGGTTCAAATAACTCGTCTCCCCTTTTTGGCTCCACTTGTGATAAAACAAAGAAGGAATAAACTTCTACTGTTCATAAACAAGTAAATTATATATTGATGTTTTGTTATGAATTTTGTGCTATGCATAACAGGTCTCATATTCCAGCATGATCCTCGGAGGACGGACACTTCCTGTCTGTTCATTTAGTGTCTCTTTTAAAAATCACGTCATCAACGCCATTAGCTCAACAACTATACCGTGCAGCATAAGAGATTATTCACGCCCACACACACACTAAACACACACTCTACACCTAACGCACGAGTCTTCCGATGAAGTCTAAACGTGACTTATGACTAAATCCTGACAACTCTGGGCTAAAATAAAAGCACGTTGACACTTGAGTTGAGATCAATTAGCCAATTTCAGTAAGAACCGCAGATATTGTGGCGAGTTGCTTTTGTCTCTGCATTTTCGCTGCCACCTGGGACAAAATGACAGGCACGAGCTAGTGTGGCCCTGGCGTGCTAATAGTCGTCTGAACCATATAAATGACCCCCTCTCATTAAGAGCTCCTGCTTCACCATTTATCTTCCCTGTGTATGCCGCTGTCCTGAACGCCGCCTGCGCCCAACAGACACCGCTCCATAATTATGCCAAATATAAATTTACAATGAATAATGAATAGGGCCGCATTATGGATGTCTTTACTGCCATGAATTATGCCTGCTTAAGAAGACAGGGTGTATCGAACAAAAATGTAAAATAACCTCTCAGATATAAGACACTGGAAATAAATTTTAAACAGCTGCTGTAACTGTGGACTCAATGGAATACGTAGGTACTCATAGTGGCCTCCAAAGTAGTGATAAGCAAGTTTGTTCAGACTCATGATTTATTTGGATTTTTCTCCACTGCATTTCAATACCATTTTCAAATTCACGGTTCAGCAATTTAAACTACTTTGGCATGCTAGACTTTTCAAGTTTTAGAATAAATATTTAAAAAATGTGTAAAAGATTTGTCACATGCATAGGTGGTGGTGGCCTAGTGGTCGTGGGTTCGAGTCCTGCCTCTGGCCCTACCTTCATTGGATCCCGGAGCAGGACGCTTGGTTCTACCTGGTGGGCGGAGCTTCATCGATAGGAGGGTGAGCACAAAATGTCCCTACTGTATGTAGATTTTCATAATATGGGACCTTTTAGGTTTGGCAATCAACCACTGTGCCAAAATTCTCGGTAATGCGACAAACATACTGAGCAATAAACTTCAAAATTCTCTTTCATACCTTCAAACTTCAAAAGTTTAGTCTAGAGTCTAGAAACGAAAGACAGCGAAAATGTAAAGGAAGAAATAAGGTCAAAAAGGAAAGAAAGCAAGAGGTGGACCACGTTGAAATCTCCTTCTCTCCCTCCCTCTCTCGCCCTCTGTCTCTTCATCCCCTGCTTCAACTAATCCATAACCGTTTCTGATGTTTTGGCGCACGCCAGCCGACACGCTTGATTATTTTTAGTATCCGCCACCATGCCCTCCATCCTGGAGGTCGGCGGGGGACGTGACGGGGGCCGATTCTCTCACTCGGGTTTAGAGAACGAGAGCGGTGAAATCTCCTTAACCTCTGAAAACCGCAGCACCATCACCACTGCTGAGAAGCCAACATCGCCCAGGGCATCATTTTCCACACACTTCCCCTAGTCTCTCTCTCTCGCACTCCCTCTCGCCCGGGGGCTGTGCTACACCTCTCTCCTCACAGGTTCAGGAGTTCAGAGTGGAGGATACACAGACCCCCTCCTCAACCCCCTCCTCAACCCCCCTCTCAACTCCTCTGCTTTGTTCCTCATGATGCAGGTCTAATTGTACATCATTGGCATAATGCTATGCAGAACCATGCTGCTCTGGAGTGCGGTGGAGAAGCTGAGGAGCCTACAGACAAAGGTTCGTTTAATCAAACAATTAACACGCCTTTATGCTACTGCCAAATATGCAGCGAAAATGGGAATGCAATGCAAATAAAAGAAGTTTCAAAAATGAAAAATTAAATATAAACAGTATGTACATGCAAAGTGTGTGTATATATATATATATATATATATATATATATATATATATATATATACACAACATCTCACAAACATACATGTAAATACAATTTAACAACAGCTTAATATAAGGAAAAAATATGCATTATTATTACATATTATTATTATTATTATTATTATTAACAATATTACAAATGAATTATATAAAAGAATATATAAAATATTTACATTTTCTGTTCTATTTATTAACATTATAATACTTTACTATAATACAGTTTAGTTTCATTAAACATCAATGTTTAAAAGGTATCAAATGATAAAATGAATATTAATGAATATTATATATATATAACATGTATAACTCTACATGCATTAAACTGTATATACATAAGCAATGCAATTATTTATTTTTAACTAATGCTATTAAATGTTAATAAAAATATTCATATTACCCATATGTGTGTTTTAACTATGTGTACATTGATAAATATTAATATAAATCTATTGTAAGTTGTTTGCTCCAATCCATGCCCCTCGTCTCCTGACGTCTCAGCCCCGCGGTGTCCCTGGAGTCTGTCCTGAGCGATCTGAACGCTGCATTTCTTGCACAGTTGCTTGTGTTTGATCGGAGAGACAGCTGTTCTTTCAAGACTCTCACCATTCACCATCACCACTTACATCATCCATAAAGAGACGGTGTTCATGTCTGGAGGCATTCTTTCATGCCCGAGCCACGCTAGCGCCTGTGGGCTTTACCACCACACACACACACACACACACACACAAACACACACCCATCATCATCACCCTCCACTTCACTTCCTATCGCTTTGAAAAAGCTGCAGGAAAGACTTCCACAGACTTACTATTTACAAGCTGCACTGTGCTGATGTGCTGTTGACAGGGTTGCACTGCGCAGAGAAGCTCCTGGATTTCCTCTCATTACACACTCAAATTACACCCAGATTTTATCCAATGAGTTTAATCTAAATTCGAATTAGGAAATGCCTGTTTATCGCTGAGCACATTGTCGCTATTGCCATGAATTTGCTTTATGGTTGGTGCAAGACATTAAGATTCAATAGATTTTTATTAACATAAGGTACATATAAATAGAGGAATATGGAATTTGGGTATATATAGCACATATTAAAAAGTAGACTTATTTGAGAGAGCGCAAGCACATATTAAGAATGAGAAAATATATACAGTGCGGGGATATAGGGATATAGTTATTTACAGAGTTATAGAGTAAACATATTGAGCAAAGGTCATGACACGAATAAGTCAGTGCTAGAGGGTATTTGTAATGGATGCCATAAGTGATTTTTTATTTAAAAAGATTGCCTGGAAATATGTTTTTTGGTAATTATTTCGCTTTTATATCATTATATATTAGTTTGCTGAAAATTTTTGAACAAACTCATCAAAATTTCAAAAAGACTTTCTTCATGTTTGTGCGTTCAGTCACTTCTATTGAAGCTTTTCATAACACTATTAATGCCAAACTCGACTCAACCTTAACTTTTCCTGATATTTCAGTCAAACATTACACTTCAGTTAAATTAAGTTAAACACAAAATTTTGAATTAATGATAAAAAATTTGGAAAATTGCTCATTCAACTATAATCTAAGAAATACATTTACTGAGTTTTCAACAAATCAATAACCAGTATTTTACTTTTCTGATCAAATATTAACACTTCTGTCTGTATTTTCCACATCTTTAACAGCTCTATTTTATATTTTCATTCAGTTCTACACACAGTGACAGCACTTGAAAAGTTTGTTATAATGAGCATTTATTAATTTATTTTACTTACTAATTTATTTACTAACAATTTCACTGCAATTTCTCTTTAATAGCAAGCCTTTGACTGGGTGAAACCTATTATCAATTAGGAGACGTCAGTTAAGGGACGGCGGTCGTCGCGGCGACGGCGCTCTCGCCGAGCAATTAGCTTCAATAGCTCCAGTCAGCTTTGAGGTACGGAGCTGGGGATTAGCCTCCTCTAATCCTCACACCTCGCCTCTCCGGCTCCAATCAGCCGCTCTCCAAAACCACGCCAAATTGTTTTTCACGCCGACGACGTAACGGCCGCCACTAAAGAGCTTTCAGCCATGCCCGCCAACCTTGGTGATCATGTCGTCAGTGCTTGTCTTCTAAGATGTGTATAAGAGACAGGTATTTTGGTGGGGGGGGGAGAGATGGGTACCGGTGAGGCCGGCCTCCGCCATTAATGCTCATCGTCTGATGCGTTTCTCTGGGACCGACTGCCCCGTCTCATTTACCGACTCTCCCTCTGATGGAACTTACATGCCACTTTGTGGTCTTGAAAGGTGGGAGGGGAAGGGAAGGAGGGGGTGAGGAGGAAGAAAGAAAGAAAGGAAGAAAGGAGAGAGAAGGGGTGGGGGGGGTGAGGAGTATTGATTCGCCTCTGACGAGAAGAGCAACCTAAAAGCCCCAACGGATTGTCACTCATTATTGAAATTACTGAACACTAATTAAAGTGGCAGCTGAAGTCCCGGCAGACTCGGCTCATCTGACGCTGAGATTCGGCTTCACGGACAGAACGAGGAGGAGAGGAAACGTTCGTCGCTACGCCGATGATAATGAGCTCTGCCTCATCTCTTCTCTTTTTTCTCTTTCTTCCTTTCACTCCCCCTTGTTTCCCCCACTTCCTTCCTTCATCCTTCATTCTTTCCCCCTTTTAACCCTCGATTTGTTTCTCGGTTAACGGGGCTGAAATGAGCTTTGAGTAAACACATACAACGTTCTCTTTCTCTGCTTTTGTCGTCCATGTGGGACTTAAAGTACAATCGCTTTTTAGGCTAGAGGTTAGATTTCAAAGGTGGCACTTAACCTAGTTTACAAAATGAGCCACGATAAAGGAGGGTGGAGAGGATGAGGAAGGGTGTGAGTTTGAACGCTGACAATGAGAAGCAGGACGAGTGTGGGAGAAACCCAGATTTTTTAGCATCACATGCACGGCTGAAAAGTGTGATGGCAAAAGACTGGGACCTACATCCAGGCATTTGATAAATGCACAAAATCAAACACACATGCATGAACACACACACACTTCTCTCCGAGCATGAGAACTCCCACGCTGCTGGCTCTGTAACGCTAGATGGGTGAGAATTGACATCCGATTCCCTGACGGCTGATTAATCTGTGGGTGTACAAGATGGCAGGGCTGATAACTGGCGGTGACACATGTGCAGTCACACGCAGACACAATAAAAATAAGTTAAACGCCAAACTCTTAGCTGCAGAAAGGAGGTAAAATGGAAGATAAAAGCAGTGTGTTTTAAAGCAGCCTCGGTGTGACCTGAAGCTCGGTGAGATCAAGGTACAGGTACAGGTAAAGATGGTGTGAAAACTGTCACGCTGTGTTAGAAATGAAAGAAATGGGGTCAAAAAATGACCTTGAGAGACAAAATTAGTGAAAGAGAGTAATAAAATAATAATAACATGGGCAATTTGGTCAGTCAACTGTACAACAACATGTTACATATGTAATTCTTACAACAAGACTATTAAATATACATAGGTAATGTACTGTTATACATGTTACTATGTTCAGAATTACATTTGTCAGAATGTGATTATAATAATATTATTTTATTATTATTTTTAGTATCTAAAAATAGATTGATATATCAATACATCGATATCTATGTGTGTGTGTGTGACACAGCTTGTAATTACAGTATACTATGATTAATGAAAATAAAACTATCCACCACAACACAACACCATCTCCAGCAGGCTTGATGCAGGGCAGTATGAACTGACCTTTTCCTTTTGTTTAAACATCAAACTAAATCATTTCCCTCATCTAAAGCTCAGTATGAAGGTCAGCAGCTCCTCTTCACCAAGTCTACATGCCTAAATGCACTCCAATTGGCTGATTAGAATCCACTTTAACGAGCAGCTGAACAGGTGACGCACATGAAGTGGACAATTACAGACATAATAATAAATCAACTATGTAATATGCTCTATTCTGGATATTTTTATCATCACTGTCCCTATATTGTTCACACGGATACTTTCTCTCTCTCCCTCTGTATCTACACCTGCTCCTTTCTGCTAAAAATGTTCTTTACAATAAAAGTATCTTTCATGCAGCTGTCTGAGCCGGGTTTTCCTTGAAAGCGTTTCTTCCAGCGATTTTCTGTCTTTTCAGCGCTGAGGCTGTCTCCCTGGTAAAACAGCACTGCCCTTCTGTTGCTCTGACACTACGCCATTTTTATTAGACGTGCTGACTTTCAGGGTGTTCTCTCTCTCTCTTTCCTCTTTTCTATTTTCCCCTCCCTCCTTTTTTTTTTTTTTTTTTTTTGAAAAGCAAGGCGTTTTTTGAAAACCAACAAACAGAAAAGACTGGAGCTCATTTTATCAAATGGTACACAGCTTGGTAATGGCCTCCCCTGACGATTGCAGCTAATCTATGCTGATGACCACAGGGACGGTGATGATTGTCATGTTAGTAGAAAAAAAAAATCACAACAATCATGTTGCGTCAGTTCTGCCATTAAAAGACTTGCTTCTCTGCAAATTTCCGTACACAGTAATTAATACTCTGGGGCTTGGCTTTGCCAGGCTGGTACTCCAGGCAACAAGATGCCACTCACCTGATAATTATTTCAGGAAACCATGCACGAATGAATGTGATTGACAAACTCAACATTGCTGTAATTGCCTCAAGCATACACGAGGAGAGAGAGTGAGAGAGAGAGAGAGGTTAAGCACTTTTAAATGCTAGGAGCATCATGTCATAATAGAGGTCACATTGCTCCCATCTGTTGTTCAAAAAGACACACTCCTCCGGATATACAAATATATATTCACACATTATTATTATTATTATTATTATAGGCCCTTAATAATCAGTCATATATATATATCATGTGTTTATTTATATATTTATTTAATAAACCAATCTCAGCAGCAAATCTGGGCATATTTCACTGGATGTATTAATGTGTATGTGATAGTTAAAGAATAATGAATCACATTTCTAATTGTTCAATTTTGTCATTAATGGATTACTAACAATTTCCATGTCAAAACTGGTTAAAGCCCAGCTCAGCTGCTCCGTGGTGTCTTTATGAGGCAGATGAGCTTTTCACTTTTCAGTGCTTATCTCATGCAGACCCAGAGCAGGCTTCACTTTCTCCTCTCATGTCTTTACTCCTCGACTTCTACTACTCGCTTCTCTCCGATTCCCAGCTTCAGAGACCAGCCCGGCCGAGGCGTGGCGTTTGAATTAAGGAGGTCGCTCCCATATCAGAGAGAGCGATGTTGGGAGTTTGTGCTTTAACTAGACGCAGAGCCTTAATTTGCCATGGCGTGTCCTCGGGCTGATGAGGGAGACGAGGAGAAACACTCGAGCTGGGTTACAACTGAACATCTGCACAATCACAGCCGTCCCTCAGCAAGAACAACGACATGAAACGCATGGGACTTCTGCAGGTTTTGGCCAAAATCTCATTTACGATATTATTTTGTACAACAAAATAAAGGTGTGTGCAGAGTAAAACATAACTACTACCAACACAACCACAAATATGTTGTTCCTCAAGAAGATTCATGTTCAAGATTTAATATTTAATATTTAATATATGTTTGTAAAGGTTAATAAAGATTAAGTAGATGGGCAATTCAATGAGAAATTGTATGACTGCTGTGTGTTTAAAGTGGGGAAACGGTAAAAAGTAGAATTAAACTTTTATATTTTTTTATTTAAAAAGGAGAAATAATGTTAACTAACTAAGAAATAATGTGGTAAGAGTTAAGTCCAAAAAACACATTCATAATAAATTAAGTCTGAAGTTTCAAGTATATTTAAAATTAACAGCAGATTAACAACTCCTCATCGAAGAAAAAGATATAAAGCAGTAATGAAGTAAAAAGAAGGCATAAAACAGTTCTGTGCAATAAGAAGGTGATGATGATGATGTCACAGCGTATCAAAATTTCCTTATTAAAGTAAAATGAGAAAGATCTGGCTACACTTTGTGTACGACTTTGGCGTCAGTACAACAAAAATTATGGAAGTGCCAAAAACTGAGAAATTTTAGAATTAAACTTTGAAAAGCAGTTATGGCATTCGGGTGATCGGACTACACACTGAAGATTCCAAACAACAATATAGACCAGCGTAAAATTTAAGATGCTTCATGATGGTTACTTACCAGAGCTAGACTCCAAATCACATCCACCGTCACTGCAGGACATTTACAACAGGAGATTCAGAACCAAAACACCTAGGAGGCTCAATGGTTCGAGTCCTGGACCGGTAAATTACCACTGAGGTATTCATGAGCGAGGTACCGTCCCCAAGCACTGCTCCCTGGGTGCTGCCCATGTCAGTAGCCCTCTGCTCCTTAACGGATGGATCACATTTTGGTGCACTGTGTGCTGTGCTATGTCCACAATGACAAATAATCACTCACTTTCACTTATTCAAACAAGTTTTCAGTCTCGATATGCTCTAATATCACTTAGCACCATTTTATTTGTAATCATCTTAAAGTATTTTTTGGAACCTCAACTTGGTACCAAACCACCTCGTCAAACCAACCAAAGCTCCATTAAGCAGACTGGCCAGCGTCAAACGAGGAATAACCAGCACCACTATCATAAAACATCTTTACATCTGCTCTGGTCTTTTTTTGACGGTTGCCTGCAGAGACTTGGTGTGTAATGAAGATGTTTCAGGCTGAAAATGAAAGCATCATATTTGTTTAGGCCGTTACCAATTTGTATTAATTGCTCTTAATCAAATGCGGCAAAATTCTCTTGGTATGGCAATTTTCAGGAGTCTCTCCCTCTCTCTCTCTCTCTCTCTCGCTCCACCTCTCTCTCTCGGTCTCTTTAGAAGTGTTTGCATAATTCTTCCTCACCATTGTGCGCTGGTTTTTAAAATGCTTAGGACTTCAAAGGCGAAATGGCAGGGGCCTCGTCAGTTTGGGGAGAATTAGCAGCGAAATTCTGGAGAAGCGTAAGGAGGAGATATGTAATTGCCAGGTCTTTTTTCCCTCCTTCCCCTGCGCTGCTGAAGAATATCAGTCAGATGGAGAGGATAAAAGAAAGCATGTAATAATTAATGCTCATGTAACAGGCTACGGGGAACTCTTATCCCAGTCTCTGTGATTAGCCTCAGACATGAGAGTGTGTGAGTGGTGCTCATTAACTGACAGGTTTAGAAGGACACACACACACACACACACTTAGGATGAAATGTGCAGGTACAAATTTGTGGCTCTCACTGCAGCCTGACTTTATGCCTCCCACAGACCGAGGATCTGCACTCTCACATTAAGCTCCAGATTCAGCTCTTGACAGCCACAGCAGTTTGGTAAATCACGTTTCCATTTTTACAGGATTTAGCTGACACTATAGGCGTAATTTGCATGGGGGTTACGGGGGTCATGACCCCTCCAAAATAAGATCCAGACAATATAACCCCCAATAATCATATCATTACATTGGATAAAAAAATATTAATTATCTCACATATAACTTGTCGATTTTCTTTGTTTATTTCATCTGCCAGCATAAGAGTAGCACATTTAATCATCTGATAATGGTAATGTAGAAACTTTGGATAGATCACTTCAATAGCCTTCTTATTAAAATGTTGCTTATGCAAAACTCATATTTTAGCTAATAAACAGCAACCAGCATTCTACTCACAATACAGCAGTTTTTTGATGTTTTCAGTGTAATGCGCATCCATCGCATTATTGTGATGTGGCGCTGAGTCGGGCAAAGGGAATTGTGGGAAATATAGTTCTCTCCCAGAAAGGCCAAAAGCAGCTCATACTATAGACTAAAATAAGTCCAAATCGGTCCCAAATTACCCAAAACCTCAATATTCCTTCATTTTCAATTGATAAGATTTTTTTTTCTCATTCTATGATGTTAGACAGTAATCAACAGGAACAAGATGCATTATTGTTATCAAATAATTTATTCTGCATCTTTATACATTTGATGGATATCAAATGTATAAAGAAGTGTTTCCACCTGCACTAACCTTAGTTTTCTTCACAGTACTAAGCCATAGAATGTCTCTCCATAACAACAACTCTGCAAATCAATAAAACACACACTGTTCTTACTATTTCTAGTAGTCATGTCTAGAGTGTCAGCATTTTTACACTAAAATAAGCTAAAATAATAAGATTTTTAGGGATGTGATCTACTCCTGGGGTTAGTAAAAGTAAATGATTCAGTGTGTAAGTAAGTAAGTAAGTAAGTAAGCAAATAAATAAATAAATAAATAAATAGGCAGAGATTTTAATCCCTGCAATGTTTAATCCAAACTGACGCCCTTGGTTGACACTCTTGGGCCTGTGTCCACCAAACTCGTTCTTTCTGCTGAGTGTTGTCAAAACCTCACTTTCAGAGCGCTTTCTCTGCGCTTTCTCTTAGCACTCGTTGTCGCTAGATTATGAAAAGTGCCATTGGGCACTTCCGCGTTCATTCCTATTTCAACGTGTTTCTTTGAAATCGCTAGTTTAGGTGACAAGATGTAGAGAAATCATACCTTACCGTTAGCGGCAGTGTCTGAATTTGATTCTCACGTAATTGACAACGAGATGGGGTGCAAGAAATAAGCCATGCAAGCAAACAGTTCATGAGTACCTCAGTGGTACCTTTACCGGTCCGGAACTTGAACCAGCAGTCTTCTAATCACTAGGACAGCTCCCTAACTGTGTGCTACCATCTTCCCCAAATATGTAATATCACAAATTGTGATGAAACTTGTGATTTACATCCTTACTCCAAGGAAGCTTCCAAATCTAACAGCGTAACACCGAACATATGATGCTCTGTTCTCAGCATCACTCCGACTCCAGAGTTCAGAGTCTCTCTCATCCTCCTCTCCCCCCTCCAGAGTTTGACTCGTTCACAACTGTCGCCTTTTTCCTCCCTATCTGTGGTCTTCGCCTTCCTTTTCCTCTGTTCCCTCCATCAGTGAGTCTATGTTCTACACACCCCCCTTCCCCAGTTACCCTTCATCCCTCAGTCCCTCCTCCACCCCCCGGTCCCCGTGTCCGGCCTTGGTCCACCGCAAGCCCCCCACTGCGCCGTCGCACCCACACCCCGAGCCTGGAAACGCCACCGAGCTGTTTGTTTTGCGTGGAAATGAAATATTTATGGCGTCTGAACACCTACCAGGAACAGAGAGTGGACGGGCAAGAGTTTCATCTCGGGGCCTCGTGGTCACAGTTCCGCCGGGGCCCAAAAGACAGAGAGAGGGAGGGGGGAAGAGACCCCCACCGGACCCCCGAATTCACTTTGAGTCTGGATTTCAAAGCATGCTAAGAGCGAGAGGGAGGATGAAGACACCCAGCTGAGAGAGAGAGAGAGAGAGATGGGATAAAGATAGACGGGAGGGAAAGGGAAAGGGGAGAGACAGAAAGAGGGAGAGAGAAAGAGAGAAGAAAGAAAGCAAAAAAAGGAGGATTGGCAGAGAGATAGAGGGCGTTAGAGAAAGAGAAAGCAAAAGGTAAAAGAAGGGGTTAGAGAAAAAGAAGAGAAATGTAAACAGAGAGTGAGGGAGTAATGATAAAGAGAAATAAAAGGGAATTCATAAAAGAGAGAGAGCATCAAATGGGGAAAGTGAGAAAGAGAGATAAAGATGGACAAAGAATAAGGATAGATAGGACAAAAGGGCAAGGGGAGAAATATAAAAAGGAGATGAGAGATGAAAAGAGTCAAAGGATGAAAAGAATGCAAAGGAGGATAGGCAGAGAGAGATAGAGGGGGAAGAGAAGAGAGAAGAAGAGGAGAGAGAGAGAGAGAGAGAGAGAGAGAGAGAGAGAGAGAGAGAGAGGGGAGAGAGTGAGAGAGAAGGGAGGAAGAGAGAGATGATAACAGTGGGCATTCGAAAGAAAGCAGAAAGAAGGACAGGCCAAGAGAGACAGAAAGAAAAGAAAGAGAAAAGGATAAAGAGAGGAAGTAAAGTTTACATAGAGAGAAGAGGGATAGAGAGAGAAAGAGAGGCAATAAGGAGAGAGAGGTGAGAGGAGAGAAAGTGAGAGAAGGAGAAGTATAGATGGGGAAGAGAGAGAGAGAGAGAGAGAGAGAGAAAGTGTAACAGTTCTGGGGTTAAGAGCCAGCTTGTAGTGTGTGTTTAGCATTGAATCAGCTGAGCAGTTGGAGAGCAGATGAGATGTGAGCATAGAGGAAATTACCTCAGCTGCAGAACTCAACCTCAATCTCAACCTCAACCTGAATCACGGTGACACTCAAATACATCATCATACACAGTAAAAAAGAAAACAAAACTCCATGCAAATACAAACTGTCCTTCAGCACAACATGATGCAACAAACAACTCAGGAAGATCAAGACGGGGCAGATCCTGGGGAAACAGAGGAACCACTGTGTGATGAAGAAGTATAAACTGAGACGTGAATTCAACTGTAGAAGGAGAAACGTTAAAACTGTGGTGGAAAAGCTAAAGAGCAGGAAAGTCAGCAGTTAGAGGAGATGTAAGCTAGACTTAATACTGTATACTTTATCAAATAATTATAAAACATAAATATTGCAAATAATTGTCAGGACTCTTATACTGGAATTAAATAAATATAAGATGCATTTAGGAAGTTTGGATCACTTTTTATTTTGATTTATGCATCTTAAAGTGGTAAGGAAATTCCTTCGATGTTCCAATGCGACACTGTAATCCGAGGGAGCGCTCTTGGAATATTTATTAACGTTTTACTCCAGAAGTGAAAGGGAGAATGAAGATGGAACAGATGTGACACGTGATATAAAAGAGAAGAGGAGAGAGAGATGCAATCTGATGCAGAATGGATATTAAAGTGGAGCAGCGGTAGAGTTGGATATTAAATCAGACGTGAGGAGCGGCGCTTGCGGTTGCGTGGCTGGGCGCTGATGGAGACGTGGCGGTGGTGGAATGACATGCGCTGGGACGTGCCGCTTCTCCTCCTGCTACGACTGCGGCGTGGAGTCAGCATCAGCTTCGGGGAAACCAGGCGCTAAGCTGGGGCCTGTCACGCGACCAGAGAACTCAGCCTATTACTGATTTTGGAAGCATGGGGAAAGCCGCAGAATGTATAAATTTATAAAGTGGAAGGAATGATGATTTATTGGGGCCTCACAGTACTCCCTCACTCCCGCTGTTGGGGAAGCTGTTTTTCTCTGTAGCTTGTAGTAGGTAGCTTCTATATTAAACCAGTTGCTAGTGTAATGGTTAGGGAGTTGGAGCCGTGATCGGAAGGTCACTGGTTCAAGTCTTGGACTGGTAAAAGTGCCACTGAGGTACTCTTGAGCAAGGTACCATCCCCAAACACTGCTGCCAAAAAAGCTGTCCACTGCTCCTTCACGGATGGCTCAAATGCAGAGGTCACATGTGGTTGTGTTGCACTGTGTCCTGTGCTGTGTTCACAATGACAATCACTCACTTCAATTCATTTATCTGAATTAAACAGCAGCTTAAGTGTAGCTCAGATACTTTTAATCATAAATACCGAAATACAGGCGGTAGCTTTCAAGTCACAAGCTACTTAGGATCAAAAGTAGTCAATATAGGGGCGATTTCCCAGAAAGAGATTAAGACTAGTCCTGGATTATGGAGTGTTTTGAATGGAGATTTTCCATTGAAAAAGAAATATAGTTCAGAACTAGTCTTAATCCCTGTCTGGGAAACTGCCCCATAATGTTTTAATACAGCAGTTACTACACAACAAACTACAATGAATGAAAGTTGAGAGGTTTTGAGGCGTTTTAAGTTGCAGGAGCAAGTCAAAGTTGCAGAAAAAGTTGCAAGTATGTCCCCATTATAATTATTATATATATATAATTTTGCAGTGATGTAGCATCTTGCCACACACTACATCACAATTTGCTAAAGGTGTGTCACATGCACATCGATCACATGACCAGCATGAGGACCCGGAAGTAGTCGGCGCAATCGGGAAGTATAAAAAGAGGCTTTTTCTCGCAACTCACCGCTCAGTCATTGAGTCACCAGCCCAATTCTGATGACGATCAGCTTCAACTGTGAGTACTCCACTTTTTGGGTTTTCTCCTCGATTGAGTGTGTGTCCGATAGAACGGGATTCCCTTGAGAATCCTTACTCTTCATGTTAGAGAGTTCTTAAATGAACTCACGTGATTCGGCTACCTATTCACGTCTCACTCTGCCTTCGGGTTAACCATCCACCCTACACGGGCTAACGGCTAAGGACAAGCATTTTTGTCATATCCTAACCAGATCTCTGACAAAGTTGTTACTAGAAAAGCTAGAGTTGCAAAAGTAGATTTATGCTATTAATAAACTACCGTCAAAGTCAAAGTCTAAGTGAACTGTCATCTCAGCTATATACAAATATGCAGAGAGAGAAGACAACGTGGCTCCAGTTTCTAGAGAGTAAGAATAGAGTAAGAGTAAGTAAGAGAGTAAGAATATATAAATAAAATAAAATAAAATATAAACTTTAAACTAGAAGTAGAACTGGTGATGAAAAAGAGCCCATTCAATTAAGTTGCATTGGATATTCAGACTATAATTATGGTCCTGAAATTATCTTTGTGCATGAGATATGCAGCAGTTCAATATGGATTTTCTAAACGGACAGTCGATTAAAAATAATAATATCTTTATATAGTCTAAGCTAAATATTTAAGAGGCTTAATAGCATGTGCAAAGAGAGAAACTATAATCAGTCATATGTACAAGTAATGTTCAATAATTTGTGCAATATTGTAACAGCACTCAGGTGGAGTGAACTGCAGTTACAATCATGGAATGCAATCATTCTTTTGTGCAGTAAATGTGTGCAAGATCAGCAGCAGTTTAACATCAGCATACTGTACCGTCCATCTGTAAACATAAACAGTATTCCTGGAACAAGAAGTTAGTAACATCACTAAGATGTCAGAATATTGGCTGTAGGGTTCTAGTGGGTATGAAAATGTATTGTAAAATAGAATGGAAGGCAGGTATACATCTACAATGTGTGTGTGTGTGTGTGTGTGTAAGTGTGGTCTGGGGCTGGTTCTCATTGGTGGCCTGACCCGGATGCTCTGCCTGGTGTTCAGACAAGAGCTGGAGCTTGGGGTCCAGACCCAGGAGTACCGTGAAGACCCCCTCCTTCCTGCGGTTATGCAGTCACCTCTGGAGACGCGGACGTTAGCATATTTATAAATCATTCAGGAAATCTGACACCTTCTGGTCTGGAATAGGAAATAGGAACATTTTTCCCTACATGTAAATGACTGCCTCAAAGTCAGAGTCAGCTGCCGTTAACCCGCTGACTCGCTCCATTCCAGCTCTCCTGCTCACACTCTTTAGAAGTCCTCACTATGGTCTCACTAAATCATCTCTAACATTACAACTCCTTTAATATTAGGGTTAATAAGGTTTACTTAAGTGCTTACCTCTGTACTTGTGTGCATAAACTTCAAATGTTGGCAAATGTTGACAGTTCTGTTAACATTCTTATAATGTTACATTCAGAGTAAAACAAAGTAATCATTATATTTGTCTGACACACCTTACTTGAATGCACAGCTATTATCTGATCCAGGATTTGATGGAAATGTGTGAGAGTATGGACCAAAATGAAATTAACAAGTGTCATTCCCCTAGCATCACATTAAGACCAAAAAGGAGATGACAACCTTAAAGATGACGCTCCTTTGTGGTCAAAGTAGGAAAGTAAAGAAACCTTAATGGTTCAAAAGAAAAGTATTGACCAATGTGTTGTCATTCATTCATTCATTTATTCATTATCCGAACTGCTTAATTCCAACCGGGGTTGCAGGGGGCCCGGAGCCTATCCCAGGAACTACGTGGTGGGTGGGGACCAACACTAGGCAGGCATGTTGTCAATAATCCTGAATTTTTCAGCCATGAACAGTGACTGTATTGAGGAAGGAGTTCAAAGAACAAAAATATGAAGGAGAAGAAGAAGAAGAAGAAGAAGAAATAAAGGAGAGACCAAGTGATTCTGGCAGTAAGTATTCATAATTAGGGCAAACAATCCACTGACAAAGACAGTAAAAGTCAGCACAATGGCGACCACTAGTGGCCTTTCCAGAAATCAAAGGCAAGTCTGTAGCAGTCACCTGGAGACGGGTTTTTAAAACATGGAACCAGGCCTCGAACCACATCAGTGACCTTCCTTAAGGGCCAAATCCGCCCATTGCCCCTTCTTAACTTCTGCATTCATCTTAGAAAGCCCCAGCTCTGTGAGAACGTCTGCGTGGACTCTGTCACTCTATTGTTCTCCAAGTGCCTGTGATTGTTAGGGCAGAAGTACGTGGGTGTCAGGTAATATACGGCACTCCATCGCCGATATTTCCAGGCCAGCAGGAAATGACTGTGGGTGTTAACCTTGTCAGAAAACATTGGCTTGCGCATTGGCTCTCCTTACCGTGGCTGACGAACGAGAGAAAGAGAGGGAGCGAGTGAGAGAGAGAGAAGCTGTAAAAGTCATTCTGCAGCGATTTGCCCGGGGTCTCTAATAGGGTGGAATAAAACATAAGCACCTTATTAGGGCCGGCTTCATTATATAGGGCTGCTTTTTTACGGCCAGGCTGATGGGATCACCATGAGCGCCCGATGGAAGGACAGGCACCTGGAAGGCCGGCGTCGGAGTGGAGGGGTGGGGGTGGGGTGGCTGTAGGACGGCACAAGGCGTTCTTGTTTAACTCTAGATTTTATGGTTTTATTTAAAGCGAGGCGACGTGGAAGTTAACTTCTGCCGATTACGCCGCATTGATCCGCGGCAGCTTGGAGCCGGCCCCAAGGTAACGGGGAAGTGGGGGGAGAAGGGATTGAGCGAGTCATTTCTGCATAATGAACTCTGCTTTCAAGGAGGGAGGCTTTAATTCACTCCTAATTAAAAGCTGTTGACTCGGACCACTTGGACGTACTGGAAAATCCCGGGGAAGATTTAATTGCACTTCCGCAAACAGACTTATTTACAATTAATAAGAGTGGGCTGCGGAATATGATGTGCACAGTAATCAATGGGAACAGGCGGATGCTCAGAGGGCGTAAAATTCTATATGTGTTAACTGAAACGCCTTCATATTATAAACGCCAGGCTGTGATACACTGGTGTTAAAGGCTGCGAGCAGAGCGACGCTCCGACGGCCGTGGGGAAGTGTTTGGAACTGCGTATAAACAAAGTGCCTGCACTCTCCAGGACCTGTTAAAGCCATTATGGGCTGCGAATGCTAAACGCATTAGAGCGAAAGAGAGAGAGAGAGAGATTGAGCAAGCGAGAACACTGAGAAAAGAAGCATTGTACTTACACTGGGAGCCACGATGGCAGGAACCCCCTCCTACATCAAAGTAATAATGATTGAGTCGGTCTCATCGCGCCCCGCTTCTCCCCAGCCAATATATCTACCTGGAGAAAGTCTTTTGAATGAGCTCTCATTTGATCTTGTATGCAGGCGACACATGTCACAGTAGGTTATTCCCACAGTTAATATTCTTTCATAGGCTGCCATGCGGGCAAAACTTGATTATTTTGGCACTTGGGCAAACAGCTACCAGTGGGTTTCAATAGAGGTGTAAGCTTAGCATGCGGTGCGGCAGACGGGTAAAGGAAAAAGCCTGTTTTGTTTCTTTACAGGGTGAGTTTATTTCAAACGGACTCCACCTCACTCTAATAAGAGCAACCAAACAGCCGGAGCGTCGGAGTGCAACATCGCGACAAAGAGTTTTACAAATCCGGCTAGAAATGTTTATGATGATTTGTATTGGTAGCATTAACATAAACGGAGACGCACGCGCGGTCTCGAAAATCAGTCGTTTTGGCCTTTTGTACACATGATGCTATTGAGGCCCTTAACAATTTTTTTGGAAAACGAGTTACAGAGTGGAAAATTCTCAAATGCCGCCCTTGAGTGGTTGTATTAATAGGCAAAACACCACGATGATGATGATGTCACAGTCGCATGTGAACAGAAGAAGAGGAAGAAGAAGAAGAAGGATAAACTACACAGGTAACAAACGATAACAACAACAACAACATCTATGTTGGATTACAGTGCTGTGTCTGTGTTGTGGGCGCTGCTAAGTTTATTAGCACTATTGCAACAAAACCTCGTAATTCTGTGTCAACTAGACGACAAGCAGAGACGCATAAACAATTACACACCTCAGTTATACGCGCCACATACAGGTGAGGCATATGTAGAGTTGGGGACAAGACCACGTAAACCAAGACCGAGACAAGACTCTGAAGGGCCAAGATAGAGAACAGACCAAAGCACGTTTTCCACCACATGACAAGTAAGTAGAAGATGCAAAGCCTAAGCAACATTAAAGATGTTTATTCAATATTTCTCTCTTCCATATCTATAATGAGGAAAACACTTCACTGGAAGCAGTTATCAACACTGATCTCATCATATGTTAAACTCAACAAACCACAGTGAACACTCCTCAAGACCAAACTCACTGTTTTATTGGCTTGTGGAGTTGTTATTATGCAGAGACATTTCATGGCTTAGTGCTGTGAACATAAATATGGTTAGTGCAGGTGGAAACACTTCTTTTTCCATTTGATTTAAACAAATTTTTCTATATTTATTTTGACCTATTGATTACTCTCTAACATTATAAAATGGAGAAAATATTTTCTGATTAAATGAAAATGAAGAAATACTAAAGTTTTGGGTAATTTTGAGCCGATTCAGACTCATTTTGGTCTATAAAATGAGCTGCATTTGGCCTTTCTGGAAGAGAATGCATAAATGTTGTGCATGATGGTGTTTCAGATGAGAGTCAAGAGCACTAACACGTGTGTTCACTTTGCAGATAATGTAATTAATGCCTTTTTACTCAATTACTTCAGTTTTTGTGCATGGAATTACTCAGAAATAATTTTAACATACAGAGGAATGAATATGATATCCAGTAAGTTGAAAGTCTTGTGATTCTGACGGTTTGTGTGTGGTTTCTGTAGGTTCAAGGGATTCTGAGTTATTAAAAGATTAATTAATAGAAAACACGAAATGCCTGAGTCGGTCTCAAAGAGTTTTAACAGTAATATTCCCAGAGTTGTGGTCTTGGGCTGGTCTCCAAATAAAATCCTGGGTCCTCTTTGTCAAAGTCCATGACAAGATCGACTACAAATACAACCGAGTCTGAAACAAGACCGAGACTTTCAAAAACTGGTCTCAAGACCAGTCTCCTGTACTACAACACTAGTCATATGTATTACACTACTATAACACAGTTTTCCCATTTCAGTTTGGAAGTAGATATTTCTTGAAATGATATGTGTATGAATGCAAAACCTTTTGAATCTGCAAAAGAAAAATACCACAATTGTCGTGTGGACATGCGGACCGCAGGGAGCTGAACTGATAAAAGCTGATGGTGTATTATATTAGGGTTCATGCTATAAGTTTTTCTGGGTGCATGAAGCACCTCTGGACTTGTGAGTGTGAGTGCAAAATGAACGCATGGAAATTTTTATTAAGTAAAAATAATCTAATCAGATATTTTTTCCTACAGTAATAACTTCCACGCCACTGTGCTCTACACTCTCGCTGAACTGACACCCATTAGGAAGCAGCGAGAAATTCATAAACCTTTCACCGCTTCACATTAAAAGCCTTGCTCAAAAGCTGGGCCGAGTCGCCCCATTTATGGGGGAACGTCAAACAGCTGACAGCATATTGAGATGGATTGACAGACGCAATTACAAATATCACACATTTCGAGACGGGCCAAATTAAGATGGCACCCAACAACGGCTGGGACGTGCCTATTGCAATTTTGACACTTCATATAAGCGTTGTGGCAGCTTTCAGTGGGGTCACTCCACTCCATTCACTGCTCACACAAACATCATTTCAATCTATTCAAATAGCAGCACGAAGCGAGAATGTAGTTATTTTGAAGTAATTACTCGCTTCAAATGATGACAGATTGCACCTGGAAGATGGAGACATGGAGGAAGGTGCAAAAAAAGAGAGAGTGATAGGTTTGGAAATGGGAAGTGTTTAATCATAGTCTTGCTTAATAAACTGTACAACTCAGCATATTAACACCACTCACTTTAACAAATATGTATTTGAATAAGTTAAAAAGGTCTCACACCCCCCCAACTTGAGCTACTAATAGGCCAGTGTCCCCGTAGCGGTAAAAAATTAAAGAAAGGGCCCAGGGACATTTATGGAAAGACCGAAAGACAGAGAGAGAGAGAGAAAGAGAGAGACCAGCATCCGGGAATCCACATCACTTCCAGCTATTAAACCCCACCCCTCCCCATCTCATCCACTTTTGGCTTAAAAAGGGCTGCGGGCTGCGAAAAAATAATCGTAACGAACAATTCAAAAAGAACAATAATGAGCCTTTTATATTCTCGCGCTAAAAAGATTGTAATAATCATGGTAATTATGGTATATTTCTCCGGGTCATCCCTCATTAAGATCACAGACTCCGGCTGTGATGCGCCTCGCCGGTAATTTGGTGTCCTCGTCGCGAGAACAAAGTCGTCCCGCGGTCAGGTTAGTCAGAGGACAATCAAACCGGAGCGCTGTGGCGAAACGTCCCTGCAGGCGGCCGACATCAGGAGCCTGACAGAAGAAAGGAATTAACGGGAGGGACGGAAGGGAGGGGAGGGCAACGGGACCCGACCCACAGCAAAATCCAACCGTACGTCTGTCCAACCGTCCGTCACCGGCCCAGTACTTTCGCCTTTTATTTTTACTACCCAGATACAAAATGTAGAATAATGATCTGCATAATTTTTGTTTTATTTCTTATGACAGCCACTGCCACAATTAGAGTTAATGCCAGGCCGGTGGGCGAGGGTGCGGTGGGGTTTTGTGGGGGTCGGGGGGGAGTTTGGGTTGGGTGGTTTGAGGCAAATGCAAAGCTTGACGAAAGATTACACGCATGCTCGCTGAACAGAACACGCCGTTGATGGAGAGCCACGATAGTTCCAGTCAATGAAGTTAATTGCTGTGTAATTTTGAAAGCTCTAAGGCAACAATGAGCGCATTCTTTGCTGCTAAAATGCCGATTCAAGACCCTGCTCGAAATCACAGGAACGTTGAATCGCGGTTCACGCCGTACTACGACACCAGATGGTAACGCATTAGTAACATCCCAGTTCATGCCTAAAGCTACAGCACTTTCTAAATATTGACGCTGGTGAAGTTATAAGCCTGATTAAGCTCATTAATCTGTTTAACTGTGACCTGGTTTAAATTGGTCTAAAAGTAATCATCGTTACTCAACACCTCAAATACTCAAGAAGAATGTGTCTAAATGTGGTTTTGGATTAAAAATTTGGATTTGCACCCTGGTCGCCCCCGGAGGAGGATGGGGTTCCCTTCCAAGTCTTGGTTTCTCTCAAGGTTTCTTCCTATTGGAGGGAGTTTTATCTTGTCACTGTCACCTCAGGCCTGCTTATTGGGGGTTTGGGCCAGTTATATGTAAAGCGCTTTGTGACAATGATTGTTGTTAAGAGTGCTATATAAATAAAATAAAATTGAATTATATTGAGGGCGGGACACTGGTGCAGTGGTTAACGGAGTGAAAAGGACCTGGGTTTGAGCCCCTGGTCGGCTGTAGGGTCTTTCTGTGTGGAGTTCCCATGTTCATGTGGGTTTCCTCCGGGTCTCTGGTTTCCTCCCACAGTCCGAAAGCTTCCATTATAGGTTAATTGGTGACTCTAAAATTGACCCCATAAGGTGTGAATGGGAGTGTGATTGTGTGAGTGTGTGTGTGCCCTGCGGAGTGTTGGCACCTTCCCAGGGTGGTCCCCGCCTTGCTACCCCGGTTTGGATTAAGTGGTTCGGATAATATATGAATGAATTGAATTGATTTTAAATATCTAGATTGCAGATGTTCCCAAGGCTTGTAGAGGAACATAAACCATTCACGTGTCCTTTTCATTCAAGAACAGACCTTAACTCTGAGCCTGACCCCGGTCAAGTAGAGAGTGAATGGGAACGGTTTTGAAAAATATTGCAATCAGAAAAGTGTGACGGCTTCGTTGCTGGAGGTGGAAAGAAGGAGGGACGGATGGAGGGAGAAAGAGAGAAAGCAGCTGAACTGACCTCTGGCAGGGTTTCAACCTCTGCCCGGTGGGACCACAGATAGAGCTAACCCATACATTAATCTCTGCTCTGTCTTCAACACACACACACACACACACACACAAACACACACACATCACTCTCCGTCCCACTGATGCAATGAAAGCACATTCTAATAATAAACTGCCTGTGAAAAGGAAAGAAAAATACATTAGCCAAAGGGCCGAGCGGCCAGGCCTCCTCTCTCCCCGAAAACCTTCTGACCAGAAAAACACGAACCATCTGGAAATCGCATGAGAGAGGAAGAGCCTCCGCTCACAAGCATTCGAACCCCCGTCCAGCCGGCTGGCTGGCAAACCTCCTCCATCTCGTCATATTTAACCGTCACGTCTGGCCTCGGGTTCTGAGATCGTGCATCGTCCGTCTTTGCTGAATGTACCAACTTATCATGTTCCATCACTCTGAGCAGTAAACAATCCTCGCCAATTTACGTCTCCGCTACACGCAGCATAAATCCAGAAAACAGAGCTGAAACAACGCTCTGAGCCAACTTTTGCCGGCGCAACCTGGAGATTCCAAATTTAACTAATGTGTGCTCTTTACTTTTGATTCAAAAAGCAGCAGACACAATTTAAAGTGCCCGATTGAGTCTCACGGTCTCTACACAAGTCGGTACATCTATACGATGATGATCAATGATCAACAAGCTCATAGCAACAGTTAAAAAGGAAACATTGATCAGACTACATACTGTACTTTATTGCACTGTTTTGCACTTAAATGTCATTCATTCATTATCTGAAACACCTAATCCTAACCGGGGTCTTGGGGGGACCAGAGCCTATCACACCTATTTTTAGATATTTGCATGAAATTTATCATAAAGATGCCCAAATCATCTGGAATTTTTTTAAACAAAAAGGACAAAAAAAAAAAAAAAATTTATAGTGAAACTGGATTGCATGTCACAAACCACCTGCAATGCCAGACCACTAGGGGGCAGAAGACCGCTGGTTGAAAACCTCCATTATAATCCATTATGGTCTGCATGGACGATTCTGCATCGCGATGCATTGATTATGTGATTAATTTCAACACCCCTAATATGAAAAAAAAAAAAAAATGTTTGCGAGGCTTCAAACAGGCCTTTGACACAGCTCGTGGTGTAAATCGTAATCACTTACATCAATACTGTACAGAAGTAATCCAGGAGTCCTGCAGGGCCTTAAGTTGGAGAGGATAGAGACTGAGCTGAGAGTCTTTCGAAGCCTGTCCCACCAGCACCAACACCCCCCGAAACATCTCCACCGCTCATTCACCATCCTCACACCCTGACGACGCTGCTGTTTTATAGCACGCGGAACTCGGTATCCTGTACAGCAACAGCAGCAGCAGCAGCAGCAGCAGTGGGCCGGTCGGGACCCCCGCCAGATCGCCGGCTAGCGCTCCTCCACCGCGCCGAGTCGGGCTTAATTATGATTAATTGCTGCCCGGATAATCAGATAGCGCTTCAAAAGGTTGGAGATGACAGTCCAAGGACGAGGCGCAGGAAGGCCAGGTATGTGTTCATTAGCGCAGGCGCAGGCTGCACTCGCACATAACCTTTCCTGTTTTAACTAGTCCAAATAGAATTAATTCCAAGATTATGTGCAGGGGCTCCTCAGGGAAATGGGAGGGGGATTATTCACATGCCACAACACACACTCCCACACACACACACACACACACACACACACATACACACACACACATGCACATGCATGCACACACGCACATGCATGCACACACACACACGCACATGCATGCACACACACCTATACAACCACAAACACACACACTCTATGCATATATGCAAACACATACACACCAATAAGAGAAGTGCACATATATATGCAAGTGCAAGTATATATCCACACACATGCAGACATATCCACACACACACACACCAAATAGAGAAGCATATGTACACACAAAGCAAGGCCCCTCACACACTCACAAGCACAACCCCCAAATGCTTACATGCAAACACACACATGCATACACACTCACTCACAGACACACAAAGACACACATGCACACTTCAAAAACTACAAATAAAAACTACATGCAAGGTCAAATCACACACACAGGACGACATACACACATAAAACAAAACACATATGCACACACAGACACACATGCACACTTCAAAAAACTCCAAATATGCAAGCAGGAACACACACACACAGACACACACACAAATGCTTAAACACACAAACCAAAATAAAAGTAGACGTGTGCATGCAAGCTTAAATCACACACTTACAGGAAGACACACACACGCACACACACACACACGCATAACACTTACACTTGCACACTTTAAAAACTGCACATATACACTCACGCATACACACATCAGCAGTCGCTTGTTATTGGCGATGCCCTGCAGCATGATTAACAGTGTGTGTGTGTGTGTAAAAAAGAGAGCAGGAGAGGAAGGAGAGGAAGAGAGTGAGAAAATGTTGGAGAAAGAAAGAAAAGCAGGCAGTAACAAAGCTCAGCTTCACTCTTGACTTCTTTTGGCCCAGAATTAATAGACTTCACTTTCTACACCCCCTACTCTCCCTCTCACTCTGCTGGTTTCAAACTCTGGGAAGCGGTGGCGGCGGCAGTGAGGTGGGGGGTGTTGATGGTGAGGGGAGGGGAGAGATTTGGACTCGTCAGCTCATTCCACACTCCAGTCCTCTTGGCTGAGTCTGGGTTCACTCTGTGCCATTTCCAGCACCACAGAAGCGACCGGCCGTGTTCAGCTCGCCTCGTTATTACACCGGAGAGAAATCCCTCTCTTCCAGACCTCCGGATCTCCACATTCCTGGCCCCGGGCCCCGTAACACGTCTGCGTCAGTACGTTCCGGAAGGCACCGCGCCCGGGTAAAGTCAGAGAGACCAGGCTCCGATGCCCAATCATCACCCAACCACCCCCCCATCTTCCTCCCCACCACCTTCTGAGAGGAGCAGCAGGGCCCTTTTCCAACCGTTTTGGAACATTAATTATTGGACAAAGAAACATTAAAATCAGGTGACAAGTCACAGACAGAGAACTAGAATGCACACACTGACATGCAT
Source organism: Distichodus sexfasciatus (assembly GCA_032718565.1). Classification (NCBI taxonomy): domain Eukaryota; kingdom Metazoa; phylum Chordata; class Actinopteri; order Characiformes; family Distichodontidae; genus Distichodus; species Distichodus sexfasciatus. Next base: position 198,590 of record JAVGVS010000449.1, on the reverse strand, counting down.
GCTGAGATCACACGCACACACACACTTGCACTTCCATAAATACTGGATCTACATCTAAACCAGCTGAACTTCAGTTTCCAAAAATTAATCTTTTCACTCTTTCAGTTTTCAAATCAAATCTGGAGTTGATAGAACACAGATAGAAAAACACACTCACACAGAGAAACATACAGAAATACACACTCACACAGAAAAAACACACAGAAATACACACTCACACAGAGAAACACACATAGAAATACACACTCACACAGAAACACACAGAAATACACACTCACACAGAGAAACACACATAGAAATACACACACAGAGAAACACACGTAGAAATACACACTCACACAGAAAAAACACACAGAAATACACACTCACACAGAGAAACACACATAGAAATACACACACAGAGAAACACACGTAGAAATACACACTCACACAGAGAAACACACGTAGAAATACACACACACAGAGAAACACACATAGAAATACACACTCACACAGAGAAACACACATAGAAATACACACTCACACAGAGAAACACACAAAGAAATACACACACACACAGAAACCCACATAGAAATACACACAGACAGAGAAACACACATAGAAATACACACTCACACAGAAACACACATAGAAATACACACACACACACAGAAACACACATAGAAATACACACTCACACAGAAACACACATAGAAATACACACAGACAGAGAAACACACATAGAAATACACACTCACACAGAGAAACACAGAAATACACGCTCACACAGAGAAACACACATAGAAATACACACACACACAGAGAAACACACATAGAAATACACACTCACACAGAGAAACACACAGAAATACACACACACAGAGAAACACAAAGAAATACACACACAGAGAGAAACACACAAATACACACACACAGAAATACACACTCACACAGAGAAACACACACAGCATTTAGCAGATGCTGTTATCCTGAGCGACTTACATTCCATAATTTCAGGGACAGTTCCCCTGAGAGCACCTTAGGGTTAAGGGTTTGCTCAGGGACCCAATGTTGTTAATGCCCGAGGTCAGATTCGAACCCACAACCTCTTGGTCCAAAGGGGGGTGTCTTACCACCAGGCCACCAACACCTAGAAACAACACATAGAAACACACTCACACACGGAAACGCACAAATAAAAAACACACACACACAGAAACACACCAACATAGAAACACACACTCACACAGGAAAACGCACACGTAGAAACACACACACATAGAAACACACACTCACACAAGGAAACACACACATAGAAGCACACACACACAAGGAAACACACATGGAAATACACACACATAGAAACACACTCACACAGGAAAACGCACACGTAGAAACACACACACATAGAAACACACACTCACACAGGGAAACACACACATAGAAGCACACACACACAAGGAAACACACATGGAAATACACACACATAGAAACACACACACAGGAAAACACACATGTGGAAACACACACATAGAAACACACTCACACAAGGAAACACATGGAAATACACACACATAGAAACACGCACTCACACAAGGAAACACATGCATAGAAATACACTCACAAAGGGAAACACACACATAAAAACACTCACACGGAAACACACATAGAAACACACACATATAGAAACATACACTCACACAGGGAAACACACACATGGAAACACACAAATAAAAACACACTCACACAGGAAAACATACACATAGAAACACTCACACAGGGAAACACACATAGAAACACACACATATAGAAACATACACTCACACAGGGAAACACACATAGAAACACACACATATAGAAACATACACTCACACAGGGAAACACACACATGGAAACACACACATAAAAACACACTCACACAGGAAAACACACACATAGAAATACACTCACACAGGGAAACACACACACACACACACACACACACACACACACACACACACACACACACACACACACATAGAAACACACCAACACAGAAACACACACACAGGGAAACACACACAAAGAAACACACACTCACACAGGAAAACACACACACACATAAAAACACACTCACACAGGGAAACACACACATAGAAACACACACACACAGGGAAACACACACAGAAATACACTCACACAGGAAACACACAAATAACACACTTACACAGGGAAACACACAAAGAAACACATAAAGAAACATACACTCACACATGGAAACACACACATAAAAACACACACATATAGAAACACACACATGGAAACACACACATAAAAACACACTCACACAGGAAAACACACACATAGAAATACACTCACACAGGGAAACACACACACACACACACATAGAAACACACCAACACAGAAACACACACACAGGGAAACACACACATAGAAACACACACTCACACAGGAAAACACACACACATAAAAACAGACTCACACAGGGAAACACACACAGAAATACACTCACACAGGAAACACACACATAACACACTTACACAGGGAAACACATAGAAATACACATATAGAAACATACACTCACACATGGAAACACACACATAAAAACACACACACACAGGGAAACACACACATAGAAACACACACACATAGAAACACACACTCACACAGGGAAACACACACATAGAAACATACACTCACACAGGGAAACACACACATAGAAACATACACTCACACAGGGAAACACACACAAAAACACACTCACACAGGGAAACACACACATAGAAACACACATTCACACAGGGAAACACACATAGAAATACACACTCACACAGAGAAGCACACATAGAAATACACACTCACACAGAGAAACACACATAGAAATACATACTCACACAGAGAAACACACACAGGGAAACACACATAGAAACACTCACGCAGGGAAACACACACACAGAAACACACACTCGCACAGAGAAACACACACACATCTGCTTAAAAAATAATGGTGGCTGAGAAAATATTGGTCTGGGATTTTAGAGAATTATGAGGAAGGCCCTGAACGTAATTCTGTATGTTTTGAACCATTTTATAAGACATTCCTTTCTTTTACAAGCCGTATCACTTTTCCTCTGAGCCTTTTAACATGTAAATTGCACTGAAATGTCCGCATATCAAACAGAAGCGTAAAGGAGACAGTGTTACTGCGACATCCGAGTCCGTAAGGACAACACCGGCCTGCTCCAAATGCACGGAATATCAACTTACAGCTGTTTTTATACAAATTACTAGAACTTGCAATGCACAAATGCACACATGCATGCAAACATACACACACATATACACACTCATATGAGCATGCATATGGACTCACGTACAAACTTACACAAGCACCCACACACATGCACAAGAATGCATGTGCACAGACGTGCAAATGTACACATAAACACACACAACAATGCATACATGCCAACTATACACAAATGTACACACACACATTTACCCACTCGTTCACACACAATACACACATGCCAACCTACACATGCACGAATGGGCATGAACACTCTCTCACACACCAGCTGGTGATCAGGATGCTCGCCTCTGGACCAAGAGGTTTTAGGTTTAAATCCAGCTGCTCCTTAACGGACAGGTCAAATGCAGAGGTCACATTTGGTTGTGGTGCACTGTGTGCTGTGCTGTGGTGTGTTCACAATGACAAATAATCACTCAATTACTAAAAAGAGCAAGGTGGAGGGACGAGACAATGCTGGAGGTGCACGTCAAAATAACAAATGAAAAAAGTGCTCGAGATACATTAGGAGTTCATCTGGAATTGGAACGCTTCAGGAGTTCTGACGTGTCTGCGTTAAAACATGTCCGATGTGAAGTCGGGTCGACTCTTTTTGCGCTACTCGAGCTTCATGCCTGAGGACCAGAGTGATGCGGAGTTGTCCCAGCCCCCCCTGGGGGGACACGCCGAGCCCATCTCAGCAGCGCAACACTTCGCCATTAATCCTTTCTGTGTGCCCCTCTATAATATATGCAATGCCATTTCTACTTGGTAATGCTCATGGCCTAATGCTCAGAATGCGGAGGAATCTATAATTTAGGCATGCTAATGGAGCACAAGGAGTGTGTGTGTGAATGTGAAAGTGTGTGTAAGTGTGAGGGAGGGGGTTAAAGTACTCGGAAGGAGAGCGTCCTAGAAACACGTCTACAGTAAAACGTCTTCTCTATGAAATATTCAAGTTGAAACCAGTAGCATTTTAGGTGTCATATTACCTTCTGCACTGGTCAGCAAAATTATTTAGTGTTTTAATACTGATCCACGTCTTTACCGTTTCAGGTCCATTAAGCTTGAGTTGGGATTAATAATGGATTGCTCAGAGCGCTGCACAGGAGGCATGAGGAAGTTGGTAAAAGACAATTCTGGAAAACCATAACATGATAAAAATTAATAATTTGAAAATGTATATCACCAAAATAACAGTATGAATAATTTTTATAAAGATATTTTTCCTTGTCTCCAGACAACCAACTGACCTCTTTGCATGTTAAATATGAATGTTAAAGGAGCATATGTAAGATTGAGGCTTAAACTGGCACTGCAGTCAAATTCAAAACACTGTAGAACTTTGTTTCCTTTGGTTGGTCAAGACGTTTTTGAGAGTCATAGTGACTTTTAATAACATCAGACATTTGTAATCCAGAACGCTTGTAGCTGCCATTTAGTGGTAACTGGCAACCTGGATGCTGAAATGCTACTGACTTCATGATTGGGAGATCACAGGAGAGTACAGACCAACAGCCAAGACCAAAACATAAACACAGTTGTAAATTAAAATTTAAAATGTGCATATTATGGCTGTACTAATGTTGTCAATGAGATTTCAGATAACATGATTCCTTAATCTCTGGTGACATATTACCTTCATTTTATGATTGCTTGCCAGAAATTTCTTACATATAGCTCCTTTAAACCAGCCAGAGCACAGAGCTAGTGTAAGATGGTGCGGTAAGAGGGAGGCATGTGGCTAAAGCATCAGTGGGACGGATGAGCGCGGCTCTTTATTGGACATGATGCTTGCCGTGGCGCTAAGCTTCATGGGACACTAGCAGCAATTTTCCTGGCAATGTGAAAGTAAAGCCGGGGCAGGTTTATGTAGGCTAAGGGACAGCAGCAATAAATACCTTAAAGCAGTGACGGATGGCCTTATTCATTATTTAGCATGTAGAGGGATGAGGAGAGTCAGGCCTGATAAAATGAACTATTTGTACAGTCCACAATCAATACAGGAGCTGCCGCCCCCAGTGGCACTGCTGGCAGTCAGTTAAAAACACCAGAAGACTACACACACACACACAGTGCACATGCACAGGAACACACAAACACACATATTCAAACAGAAATGCATATGCACAGATGCAAAAACCTACACAGACAATAATGCATATGCACACGTACACACAATCACACACACATGCAAAAGCACGTGCAAACTGAAACACACGCATTCACCCACAGGCATACACACACAAAACACACAATAATATGTATGCAAACATGTGCAAACCTACACATGCACACACTCACACATGTATATATGCACTCACACACACACACACACACACATATTCATGCACATTCACAAAAATGCATATGCACACAAATGCATATATACTCACACACTGACACATACCTATATGCACTTACATACACACCTATTCATGCACACTCACAAAATTGCATATGAACTCACATGCAGATGTACACACACATACACTTCAATGCACACACACACACACACAAAGCCATATGCACACACGTGCAAAGACAGATGCACACACACAACAATATATGTGCACACCTACACACAAACTCTCACACATGCATACACACATGCAACTATGCCTAAGCGCACACACACATTCACCCACAGGCATGCACACAAACCCACAAATGTACATGAACACACACTCATACATACATATATGCACACACACACACACAGTCTCTGTATTACTATCTTTGTGAGGTCTTTGCATAGACTCCCATAATGACTAGATGTATATAATTTTACACCTAGACCTAATCCTAACCCTAACCTTAACCTCAGTAACCAAAAGCACATCTTTTACCTCTTTTAGTTTCTCAAATAAAACAAGCACATTTTCTATAGAGTCATTTTTCCTCATGGGGACCTCTGAGATGTCCCCACAAAGCCCATAAAAGTGATTTTAGGGGACAAAAAGGTCCCCACAATGTGATAAATACATGAACACACACACATATTCACACACAAAAACAGGTCCACAAATGTACATGAACACACACTCATACATGCACACACACACGCACACACACACACACACAAAAACAGGCCCACAAATGCACGCACACACACACACCCCCACACGGTTATGCACACATGTATATGTATACACACACACACACACACACTCACACACTTATGCACAGGCCCGCAGAAGCACACACATACACAAAAGCAAGCTCTTGCACACACTCTCTGTCTCTCTCACACATACACACACTCACAGATGTGAAAATAAATCCCATTTTTGTGAGGTCACTTCATAAAGTAAGAGCCAGCGAAAGCTTTTCATTAGTGTAAAATGAATTCAAAATGTGTCAATTTGATCCAAATGAGAAGTGCAGAGAAATCGTGTTAGATGCTCATGCACAGTAAATCTTTTACATTTGTCTGTAAAGTATTAGAGGCCTCTCGGGGACGGTGTTTGTGATGGCTCTGCCGCTCAGTCTCCAGCTTTTCCCTGCCGTAATCCTTTGTTGACGTTTATCATATGGAAGCAGGGAGAAGGATTTTAAGATCAAAATTATGCATCTGGGCTATCAATCCTGCCCAAACTCACACGGCCGCTATGAAGCAACCAACAAGCCACTGCCTCCTTTAGATTTACTACAGACTGAAGTCTCCAAAAAGAAAACAACAGCATAAAATTTAAGATGCTTCATGATGGTTACTTACCGGTTATTGCTGGTTTGACGCTTGACAAGAGTTTAGAACACAACCTGCTTTGCAAAGCGGGACACCAGATCAGATCCAACGCCTCTGCAAGACACTTACAGCAGGATCATCACCCAGGATCATCACCATAACAGTTAGGGGAGCTGGCCCCGTGATCAGAGCGTCACTCACATATACAGTGTTATGGTTTGATGATAAAAGCTCCTTCTGATTTCCTCTGTTTAGGCCATGATGCTAATAAACACACATTTACTGGGATGAGTTTCTGATTTAAGTGAATATTTGTCATTGTGAACACAGCACAGAACATCCAAATGTGAACCCCGGGGAGCAGTGCTTGGGGCGGTACCTTGCTGATGAGTAGCTCAGTGGGTGCCTTTACCGGTCCGGGATTCGAACCAGTGACCTTCCGTTCAAGGGGTGAATGGCCTACTGTTACGCCACCAACTGCCCTCATGGTAATGCTGGAGTTAGGATTCGAACCCACAACCTCTTGGCTCAGAGGCGAGCACCTTAACCCATAGACCATCATCACACATTTACATACATATTATGTATTTTGGGGGAATAAGTACATTATCGTCCCAATTTTTTTAAACCTTACATTTTGAAATTGGATCTACAATGTATGTGACTAATAACGAAATCTTGAATCTTGGTTTGCACTGAAGTCAACATGGAATGATCAAAAATGCACTTTACGAGGCTCACAAAATACACAAATTAAGGCTAGTGACCAACTAAGTTGCATGGCCCACTATCTATCGAGTTATAAAGTAGAGCGCTACATCATTCATTCTGCATGTGTTTAATAACATGGGACTAATAAAAAGGGAGTATTGTGCTGATTTAAGGGCAGGAATTACACATCAGTCACATGTAAAGTGGAACGAATAGGGGTTTGACTGAATGCAAAGTGGCATCATATGCGTTGTTGTGTCATAACTAAGCTGGGTCAACTTTAATATCCGCTTAATGTTACCCGGGAGCTTTCCTGACGATGTGATGCGAGACGCTTCCTGGGACCAGATGAGAGCTTCACGCGAGCAGCTGACACACACTCATACCATTGATTTTTTTCCTATCAAACTCCGACCTGGACGTGTTTATTAAATACGCTCCACTCTTTTATGCTTTTCATTTTAAAGGAAAAGATCTGTCCCTGAGGAGGCGTTCAACATATTATCAAGAATCGAGTTATTGCCAATAAATGAGGAGTTAACGCTGATTCTAATATTGGGAAAGAGCGCAAGAGGGCACTCCAACAACTTCTTTATTGCACCATCTCAGTGCCTGTTCAAATTCTGTCTTATATTTATTTGGCCTCAGCTGCCAATGAAATGCATGTTTCCCAGAGAAGGTCTGCTTATTCAATCAGCTCCAAACACACACTGTAGCAAAGTCAGAGCAGTGTGTGTGTTTAAGTGGAGAATATTGTGGTTTCAGTGCTCAGTGTGTGTGTGTGTGGGTTAAGGCTACATTAATGGAAACAGGACGAGTGTTCTCGTGTTCCCATGCGTTGGTTGGTGTGGGTGTAGAGAGCCGGAACGCCGAACCAGATGCCGATTCCATTATTGCAATGAGTCAAGCGCTGGAAAGCGGTGCTGAAACAGAGGAAAAAATGGCCCGTTGTCATGCTGAGGGGATTACGCTGCTCTCCCGCGACGATGGACTTAGCAGCATGGAGAAAGTGCTTCATCACATAAAGGCGTTCCAGCAGCACTTTAACACACGTACGAGCCGGAACAGTTTTATATACTAACAATAATTAGAGGTGTGAACCTTCACTGGTCTCACGATTCGATTCGATTATGAGTATTAGGTAAATGTTTTGATTTGATGCGATATCTCGGTGCGTGCCATCAATTTTTCTACATTACTTTACATTGCATGCATATTGGGCAGCCATAGTTTCTACCAGGGTGTTCTATTTAACTTGAATCACCAAGCAATGTCGTGATATGATTCAGGTGTTTTCAACTGCTTCTGTCCCTGAGCAGTGTGAGTCCGTGTATGTGTGTGCGTATATGTGTGTGTGTGTGTTTGGGGGTCCAGAATTTGAACTGGTGATCTTCCGATAACCTGGCAAACTCCCTAACTATTATGTTACCAACTGCCCCAAATACAAACTACACCAAACAAATGGATTCCTGCATACACTCACAGGTGTAGCACATCAGGACAGAAGAACCTAAACGAGGACAGCGAACACCAGGCAGGTCAGCCTCTAGTGGGCAAATGTGGGATTGCAGGAGGACCATCAAGACAAGCATTACGTAAAAATCGAATGACAAAAATCATTTCCAAGTAAACATTTAATACTTGAAAAGGTGGTTCAACAACATTTTCATGTCTTCTTGTTACACCACAAACAATCATCACAGGGCACCACAACCAAATGTAAGCTAAGCATTTGAGCACAAGAAGGAGCAGTGGGCAGCTTTCTGGCAGCACCCGAGGATTATACCTTGATCATGAGTACCTTAGTCAGTCCCACCAGAATTTCGCGGGCCATTTTTGAGATTGTTGCAGCCTAAAATGGCTGATTTTGTGGCAGCTTTTCTCAAAAATTGTGATGAAAGTTGCTGTGTTTTTGGTTTTGTTGCAATAAAGTTACGGACAAATCTGTGATTTTGTCTCCCTTTATAATGATTAAGAATTAATTAAAATGAAGGAACAAAATCACTATTATTTTTATTATTTATTAATCATTTCGTTATTTTTGAAGGTAAATGTGAGGCATTTTTATCACACGTTTCATGCGTCTTCTAAACGTAACAAGGAAGTGAGTACACTGACGTATTGCGGGAAACGACATTGATTGGTCAAGAAATTCACAGTAATTAGTCAAAATTTGCAGGGAATTTGTGTTAATAGTTACGATCGCAACATTGTGAAATCCTGGAGGGTCTGATCTATAAATGGTGAAATATTGCACCACAGTGTATTGTTCTACCTCGACAACAGCAATGAATTATGGATTGACATCTTTAAGACTGGAATTTATTTTGATGAAATAATTAAAACAATTAGTCAAAAGCTCTTTTCTGGCTGTTTACATCAAATCATTAGATCACTGTAAAACACTGGGTTTAAATTAACCAAAATACTGAAACTAATTATGATGTTCGAAGTAATTAAAAGCTGCAAGTCTGTCGTTATTGTGTATGCATTTATAGATTTAATAAGCTGCTTATTCACTCGCATTTAAATGTAATGCACCATTGCAGGTTTGTGTTATCGTATGAAAATCTATATACACTAAAAGTGGATAAGGTCAGGGATGGGGTTAAATTGGAGCCACGAGTGAAAGCTGAGCCAAGCAGCTTTTTTAGCTATACTGATGAGTTTGGCTTATTTGAGCATTTGCATCAATAACTCAGCTACTCTAACAGCATGAAATGGTTAAAAGGGGAATGCGAGCGTCGACAAGATGTTCACAGGTTTTTAAGTAACACCACGGACAGCGACTATGCTGTTGCATTTTGTAGAGCAGCACTAACAGCCGCGTCTCCGTCACTTACAGTCGCGAGCTCCGTCGACATATGCTTCACGTAGTCGAAACCCGGAAAAACAAAAGACTAAAGTGTCTTCCAGCAGCAGACGGAAAGTGGCTTTCTAGAGAATCTTCCTCTCCACTGGAGAAGAGAGAGAAAGAGTGAGAGGGAGCGAGAGAGAGAGAGGGAGAGATGCTCTGCTCCATGCAAAGTGTTTTGGATGTAAAACATTAACATAATTTTTTCGACTGGGGTTCTCCCAGGGCCCGCTGATGAAGGCTCTGCTCATAATTCTAATTGCATGGACTGCATTCTTAATTAAAAGCGGTACAAATGGATTTTGTGCCATGCCAAATTAAATCCAAATTCATTCGATATAAACCCCTTTTAAAAAATTGATGTAAATTTGTGAATTTTTCAAAAGTTTGAACTTTTTTTTTGAACTACATTTGAGACGAGCGCGCCATTATGCGGGCGGAAAATGAGTGTGCTTTTGTAAATGAATTATCTAGTCAATTATGAAATATTTAGCCAGTCTTATACTTTATCTTCTTTAGTTGGCACGTCTGTCTTATCACAGCAGCTCGTGTTTTGGGTGCGACGCCGTCTCCACCGCCAGAGCAGACGCCTATTTAAATAATAAGTGGTTGTGCCAGTCCTGATGTTAATAACTGTGCTGTAATATTAGACAAACGCTCTTCTTCAGAGGGATGATGGGAATTAGACATGATGAGCTTCAACTATGAGTGATTCTTGTCCTCTCTATCTATCTATCTATCTATCTATCTATCTATCTATCTATCTATCTATCTATCTATCTATCTATCTATCTGTCTGTCTATCTGTCTATCTGTCTATCTGTCTGTCTATCTGTCTATCTATCTATCAGGGGTGTGTAGTAATGCATTACAAGTAACAGATGAGTAAAAAGGTCTTTTTTTTCTCAGGAACGCATGCTCTCCATATTCTGTTTTTCTAAGATGTAATTTTACTCTTCTCAAGTAAATATCTACTATGCAGTTAATCTACTTTTTACTAAATTACATTTTTCATAATGTCTTCATTACAAGTCTATTCTCAGAGGCAAAAGTCCACATCTCACAGATTATAGTTTTGCACTGACTGAACCGCGTGTAACCTAAATGTCTTTGTTTCTAATTCTAGTTTAAAGTATTTATTTTATATTCCATTTATATATTGCTTATTCTATGTACCTAATTTGTTCTTTGCACTGTTAAAACTGGAGCCACATTGTCTCACCTCTCTGTATACTTGTACAGTTTATAGCAGAGATGACTTTGAACATACTTTTTACTCTTTTCGAATGTGATTTTTACTTTTACTCAAGTCCCCAGGCGCTTGTTAGCTGCCCACTGCTCCTTCACGGATGGGTTAAACACAGAGGTCACATTTGGGTGTGGTGCACTGTGTGCTGTGCTGTGGTGTGTTCACCATGACAAATAATCACTCACTTTCATTTTTGAAGAAGTAATCGTACATTGTACTTGTACATATTTTCAGTACTCTACCCACCACTGCTGTCTAGCTCTCTTTGTTCTTCTCGGTCTCGACACACTCTGGTCTCGGCCAGGACTTGGTCTCGGTTTGGGTGGTCTTGACCCCAACTCTAGTATGAGATTATACTAGTCTTAACTTCTTTTAGGAACTAATTTGAGATAAGATCCTTGTAGAATGAGGCTCAGTGTTACCAGGTCTCTGGTAAAAGCAATGTTGGATGTAGTGTTCTCCTCCCGGTCTTGTACACAGTGCATAAAAGTGATGTTGGTATTCTCATCAGCAGAGGATTTCTACAACCTGCTCCCAAGGATGAAGGGAGGCTGAGAGGGAGGGAAAGAGGGAGAGAAGAAAGTGGGGGAAGAGTACTTTGGAAAATGTCTCCCCACCAGAGGCCTAAGATTTATTGATGTCTCTCTCTCTCTCTCTTTCTCTCTGAGTAATGGATGGAGCAGATGTGTAAGACAGCAGCAGCTTCTCTTCATAACCGCAGCCCTGTGGAAGCAACTCAACTCTGCTGCAGCTCAGTGTGAAACACACAGCCAAGATGCGCAGACGCCACTCACACGCACTGCAGCACACACACACAGACACATACATACATACATACACACACACGCACACACACATAAACACAGATATATGCAAGCACATACATGCACACACATATATACACACAGGCGCCCAAATGCACACAGACATGCATGCACATGCACACACACACTTACAGACGCATGCATGCATTCACACATATACACACATGCACTCAAATCCACACACACGTGCACACAGATACAGACATACGAGCAGACACACTTGCATGCACACGCTTACAGACTTATGCATGCAAACACATGTAAACACATGCTTGCACACACATGCATGCAAAGACACACACACAAACAAACACACTTATATGTGTACTCATGCACACACATGCAAGCAACACATATGCACATGCATGCATACACAAACATATACACACACACATTCAAACACACCCATGCAAACACAAACACACACTTACTGTATATGTGTATTCATACACACAGACACATGCAAGCACACACACTTACAGACACATGCAAGCATATACACACACACATATGCATGAACACATACAGACACACTCACTGCTTAGTTTAGCTTATAAGTACACGGTTACATTTCTCCCAGTAAAAATTCGGAACATTCCAAATCTGGTTTTGCATTTCTTCTCCACATGTCGGTTGCCAACATTAATATTAAACATCAGAAACTTTTCTCCAACATACAGAAGGGTCCAGAAGTTCACATTTGCATGCTTGTGTAATGGAACTTTTAAAACATAGTAATGTTTGGAATATACTTCATCCCAAAAGGTTTTGTTTATTTGCCTCCTCTTCATGTTACTGGACATTACCACTTATTTTAGGAGATGATTTCCATTTCTATTTGATTGTGACAATTTTTTGGGAATGACATAAATAAAAACTGAAGAAACATACACTGAGATGACAACTCATTTGTGATAGAGCCCGGCTCACGCGTAAAAAACACCAACATACTGTAAATATAACTAAATAAAGCACAGGTAGAGAAAAATATAGTTTCACCTTTTCAAAAACAAACAGAACTGGGTCTAAGCCGAGGCTTTGTGTGTGTGTGTGTGTGTGTGTGTTGTGGGAGGTGGGGGTCAAGTTTGATTTGCATTATGTTTAAGATTTTGACACCTCGCAATGGTGTATCATTTTACCGGTTTTCCTCCCGAGACCAGAATACATACTGTCATCAGTCTGCAACTCCCCTCTTTCTTCCTCCCTCCCTCTCTCTCTTTAACCCCCCTCACTTCACATTCTCCATCTCTTTCTCCAGGTACAGATGAGGAGTGTGTGTGTGTGTGTGAGTGTGTGTGTGTGTGGTTGTGTTTGGTCTCTCTCCCTACTCCCTTCCTCCCTCCCTCCCTCCTTCCTCCTCACTCTCTCGTTCGCTGATGGAGGGATGAGGTGGGAGGAGGGAGACAGATTTGGGTCTGCGCTCAGCACCCGAGGCGCCCCGGTGTCGTGAGGCCTCGCTGAAGCCTCGTTCATTTGCGCAACATCTGTAGCACACAGACAAAATTATTAATAACCCCGCATAGTGATCTGCCAGAGAGGGTGATGAAGTGGGGGAAGAGGCCCGCGGGTAGGCTCACCGAGAGAGAGAGAGAGAGAGAGAGAGAGAGAGGGAACAGTGCTGGAAGCTTGGCAGCTTCGGTTGAGGAGGAGATAGAAAATAATCCTGATTACTTTCATCCCAAAGAGGCCTGAATGAACTTTCATTTGTTGCAGAGTTTCAGTGTGGACTGAAATGACATTTAAAAATTCTGATTAATAAATGCAGTACAAATTAATTCGGACTACGTTTCAGTCAGATTTGTCTCTAATCCGGGGCTGTTTAAAAGCTTTCCTTTAAATAGCCATTGTACATTCCCTCTCTCTCTCTCCCTCTCTCTCTCTGTCCCCAAACCTGTCTGTCTTCTCTCTATCCATCGTCTTGCTGTCTTGCTCTTTCTCTCTCTGTTTACTTTCTTCACTTGGTCCAAAATGATGCTTTGGGAATTCAACCCGTGATTCAAAGTTCATCAGTTCAAATCTTATACCGGCAAAAGTACCACTGAGGTACTTTTACCTGAGCCAGGTACCGTTCCCAAGCACTGCTCTACAGGTGCTACTATGGACAGGTCACTACGGCCACTGCGCCATCGTGCCGCCCCGCCATCACAACTATTAACGCAAATTCAGCCAGTTCCCGCGAATTCATTACTACGTATTTTGACCAATTACCACAACTTTTCTGCAAATTGTGACCAGTCATTGTTGTTTCCCTCAAAATGTTGAGCCAAATGTCAGTGAACGGACTTCCTTGTTACATTTAGAAGACGCAGGAAATGTGACAAAAGCATCTCACATTTACCTTCAAAAATAACTAAAAGTTTAATGGTTAATAAAAATAATAGTAGTTTTGCACTCTTACTTTTAATTTATTGTTAAAGAATCATAATAAAAAGACAAAATCACAAACATTGACTCGCTCCACTTAATTGCAACAGAACACCACACTTTGAACAACTGCCACAAAATCAGACATTTTAACCCACAACAATCTCAAAAACGGCCCACGAAATCCTGAAGGGGCTGACCAAGGGACTGAATAAGGTACTCATGTTCAAGGTACCGTCCTTGGGTGGTGCCAAAAAGCTGCCCACTGCTCCTTCACGTGGTCAAATGCTTAGCTTACATGTGCTTGTGGTGCACTGTGTGTTGTGCTGTGTTCACAATTTCTCACTTAAAACAGTTCTGATTTATAAAAGGAGTACAAATTAATTTGGATTATGTTTAGTCAGATTCCAGTGGCGTTCTAAAAGCTGTCCTAAAAATGTTCATTTCTCTCTCTCTCCATCCTCTTGCTTTCTTCTGTTTACTTTCTTTAAATGGAGCAAAAATTTCCATTCATAAACAGCGTCCAAATTAATTTGGGGCTATGGAATTAGACTGGACTCTAATCCGGTGCCGTTTTAAAAGCTTTCCTTTAAAAAAGGTCTGGAACATTCCAAGAAATAAAAGGTACAACCCCACGATTTAACTGACAATCACTGTCATTTTATCCCTTGAATGAAATGAGAAAAGCAGGGGGAAAGGAGGGAGCAAGAGAGAGAGGGAGAGAGGGGTGCAGCTCTCAGTAATAGCCGTGCTGTGATTGGCTGTCGAGTTTGAGACCCCAGCTGATTGGGAGTGTGTCCCCGGGGGGGCGGGAGACAGACGGCGGCTCGGCGAGGGGCCCCTGGGGGCCGCCTTTTGCTTTTGTGCAGGCAAAACAAGAGTGTGAGCGCGGCGGATGCCCCACGGGGTTATTTTGTAGGTATTAGAGAAAGGTGCAAGACAGAACACGGATACGCTAACTTATCTCTACAATGTTGCCTCACACCGAGCAGGTAAACACCGCGCAGCTGACAGCGCAGACCTGCAGCGGGGACACCAGCCTCACCTGCTGCGCAGACGCAGACGCCCAGGGAGACGACTTGGACCCAGTTACAATGAAGAGCAGCGCAGACGGGAGACGGGGGACACCCCCCCACACACACTCTCTCTCTATCTATCCATTTGTCTCTCTCTCTTTATCCTCCCCTCATTCTGTCTTTCTTTCTCTTCCTCCAACACTTTCTCTCTCCCTTTCTTTCTCTCTTGTTCTATCCTTTTCCTTTTGTCTCTCTATCTCCGTCTCTCGCTTTCTCTCTCCCTTGTTCCATCCATCTATCTATCCCTCTTTCACTATCTATCTATTTGTCTTTCTCTTTTTCTCCCCCTCATTTTCTCAGTCTGTCTCTTCCTCTAACTCTCTCTCTCTCTCCCTCTCTCTCTCTCTCTCTCTCTCTCTCTCTCTACTTCTCTCTCTCACTTTCTCTCTCCCTCGTTCCATCCACCTAACGCTCTCTCTCTATCCATTTTCTCTCTCTTTCTCTCCCCCCTCATACTGTCTGTCTTTCTTTTCCTCCATTATTCTCTCTCTCTCTCTCTCTCCCTCATTCCATCCATCTATCACTCTTTCTCTCTCTCTCCCTCTTCTTCTTCAACCCCGCCCTCTTTCTGTCTTACTGTCTGGTTGTTCCTCTCTCTCCCTCTTTTTCCAGTGTCTTTCTCTCTTTCTGCCTTTATTCCTGCATCTCTTGCTCTCTCTGCCCCAATCTCTTTCTGTCTGTTTTTTAAATGCTGTGAATATATATGTATGTAAATATGTCCAACTCCACATATGCTGTTTAAACACAAGCAAACACACATCTGTTGTTTATTCTGTACTTACAACTTTACATTCACACACTCTATTATCTCTCTGGATATTCACCTCTTCTCAGTACAATGTGTTTGCTATTTACTGTCCATTTAATACTGTCCACAAATTAGAAGCTAAAGCATCACTTAATGAGGTAATATTTCCTGAACTTATTGTAATTATTTAGATTTCTATTACCCCCATGATTACGGACGAGTAAAGGTACCGCTGAGGTACTCATGAGCAAGGTAACGTTCCCAAGCCCTGCTGCCCACTGCTCCCTCATGGATGGGTCAAATTCAGAGGTCACTGTGCTGTGCTGTTTTCACAATGACAAATAATTGCTATATCTTAGTCCACTCACTTAAATTCACTCAAAAATGTCTTTCTCATGGTGCAGTAATAATAACAGAGTTGAGTACACTCCTGTTAGTACTCCAACCTGCCAGCTTGGTAGCCTAATAAGAGTTTAGACATATTACGGGTCTAAAAAATGTGGTTTACTGAGCAGGCTCCCTGACTGCACGCTGCGTAGCCCGTATTTCACCCCAATCCCACATCTGGTGAACAACTCCACTTAGTTTATCTAACACATTATGGTTTTAGTGTCACATTTACATAGCCAGACTCTCTAATTGACTAATGCCTGGACCAGCTGCTTGATTCGAGCAGGTTTTTATGCGTAGGCACATGTGGCCGCTACGCTCGGCTACGTAT
Source organism: Distichodus sexfasciatus (assembly GCA_032718565.1). Lineage (NCBI taxonomy): Eukaryota > Metazoa > Chordata > Actinopteri > Characiformes > Distichodontidae > Distichodus > Distichodus sexfasciatus. The sequence goes on along the minus strand of JAVGVS010000449.1, from coordinate 181,087 downwards.
CAACTCGGCTGCTCCAATGTCTTTTAGCACTTCCTTAAGGCATAAAACAGCCTGACCCCGACTTGTCAATCTCATTTGCAGGAAAGTACGGGGCAGCCTGAATATTAAAAGCCCTGGAAGAGAACAATGTGCGTAAGACAAAACCTTGGAAAATCTGGCGCCGGAGCCTGAGTAGTGGGACTTGCGTTCCTAATGACTGCGCTGCCTGAGTTATAGCCAGACCCCATCAACCTCTCCAGTAAGTCATGGTCTATTTTTACAAAAACATCTTGCATTTAAAATACACTATTTGAAGTCCATCTGGAAATGCAATGTGCTTCCACGCTGTTCGCCGGCGAGTTCCCATGAACCATTCGAGCTTCCCATAATGCCTGCCAAACATGGGGGTGCGGCTACGTGCTGTTCCGAGAGACTTTTTCAGAGCTCGGAATAATCTACTGCGAAACACCGCCGGCTAATTACAGCGCCGCGCTACGGGAGGAAGAAAAGAGGAAAAAGAAAGAAAGAGAAAAAGAGGGAACAGGCCTGAGTGCAAAAGTCCACCGGCCATGTTGTTTTCACATTAGTGCTCACGCTGGGAAAGGTAAGAAGCATCAGCGTGAGCTTTTCTACAGGCCCAAATACGACCCACTACAGCAGAGAAAACGGATAAAAACGCTGGCGCGAAATGCTGCGTTGATCATCTAGATTATACTGCTAGTAAACTCCATAATCAGCTTGGCTAACTGATTTCAAAGTGAGTGATTGTCATTGTGAACAATTCACAGCACACAGTGCACCACAACCAAATGTGAGCTCTGCAGGTGACCCATCCATGAAGGAGCAGAGAGCAGCTTTTTAGCAACACCCGGGGAGGGTACCGTGTCCATGAGTACCTCAGTGGTACCTTTACCGGTTCGGGACTTCCGATGACATGGCCAATTCCTTAAGCTGTACACTGCCAACTAGGGGTGTTAAAATGAATCGAATAATCAATGCATCGCGATACAGACATGGATGATTCTGCATTGATCCAGTGGCAGACCATAATCGATGATAATGGAGGTTTTCAACCAGCGGCCTTCTGCCCCCTGGTGGTCTGTGACATGCAAACCAGTTTCGCTACTGAAATAACTTTTTAATAATTATTCCTTTTTTCATTTTTCTAAACATTTCCAGATGATTTGGGCATTTTTATGAATAATGAATTTTATGCAAATATCTAAAAAGAAATACAAAAAATACTGCTCCCACACCATGCTTAATCTGAGTGGTAGTGCCTGGGACAGATGCGGTTGAAAACCTCTGGATTGCTTCATAGTGACATGGTTTGGTGATTTTCTGGCTACGGCATAAAAATTCAAGGTAATAAGAACATCCCGGTAGCAACTATGGCTGCACAATCTGCATGCAATATGAAGAATGGAGAAAAATTGATAGCATGCATCGTGATGCATCAAGATAGCGTATTAAATCGAATTGTTGACCTAATAATCCTAATCGAATCGAATCGTGAGACCACTGAAGGTTCACACCTCTACTATCAACTGTCCCTAATGATCAGTTATTAATGATAAATAAAATTATTGAACAACCAGATTAGAGCAGCCTTATAAAACTAGCTTTTAGCACAAATTATTTCTGGTGTGTTCAAAATGACAAATAACTTAAATATTATAAAGATAAAAATCAGTTTTAGCTTGACTATAAAAACATTTTGTGATACTTGTGACACTCTCCAACTGATTTTAGTTCCTTTAATATGGCTTTGGTGTCCAGATTCAAGATTAAAAATTCATGATTTCTTCATTAGTTGCATACATAGAATGTAAATCGACAAATACAGTCTCAACAGTTAAGATGACATATTGACCAATTATCTTTTTCTCCCCCAAAACATTACATAGAAATGATAAATTACACATATTCATACAAATGTAATTTAACAGATGAACAGATCCTTTGTTTAATTGTTTCTTGTTTGATAGTCATTTATTGGCTCTAATAAAAGCTGTAACCAGTTTGTCTGAGCTCTTATCAACCAATAATATTGGAATCTTGATGTTATATTATTGATCAGTCTCCAATATAAGCAACATTAAGTGAAAGGTAGACCTTGTTCATTCCTAATAATGCAAGATTACAGAAGTCCAAAGATCAATACTGGAGAACAAATACAAATATACTATGACAAATAACAAAAAAAATTAAGTAAACTTCTGTTTTTCAAAACTCTTTCATTTGTTATATTTAGAATGAAATTAGCAACAAAGTGATGATTTTATTGCCCACCACATCTTAAATATGTGACAACAATACCTTGTTAAATGACAACTAATAATACTGTAACAGGATAGATAAATGCTATATATAATCCAAATGAAAATAAAATATCAAAATATGACAAAAAAAGAAGAATTGTCTGTTTTTTCCAGTAAAAGTAACATTAAATTACACAAATGCATATTATTTTAAAACTTTTTTTGTGTTAATGGGCATTATAATAATCACTGTATTGTAAATTTAATTCGCTACCCAAAAAGGTCGCTTGCTTTTTTAAATCATTACTTGCATCTATGTATGTATTTTGATTACACATAACAAAATGCATATCTGCTGTTTACTCTCTACATACAACCTTACATTTGCGTGATCTCTGCATATTCACTTCTTGTCTGTTCATATTAATTTCTTCATTACTAATTGTTCATTTATTACATATTACAATACAGTATCACTTAATGCAGTAAAACTCCCTGCACTTATCTGTAAATAATTTTACATTTTTGATTTGAGGCTAACTGCACTTCATTAGCTTTTTACCCACACCTTGAATAGTGCCAGTAAAGTTGAATCTAATCTAATTTAATTATTAAAGCATTAAATTAATGAATTAAAGCAATTACTTGTTCCTTCAGGAAGCTCAGATAAAGCAAAAGCTCTTACGACTTGATCTAAGATTTTCATGTCTATTAAAGCATGGAAATGCACAGACCCAGAAAACAAACAAACGAACAAACGAATAAATAAATAAATAAATAAATAGTATGGGTCTCAATTTCCGCCGACTCATTCAATAACGCAGGCACGGACGTGCATAGCACTTGTTTTCCGTTAATTGAAAATATCAGTGTTGTTTATACATGTAGAGAATATGTACAAACACTATTAGCTTCTTGAACTTGTTCAGTCAAGTAAAACTCCGCCGCTAATTAAAGGCCACACGCTTAACCCGCCGCCGTCCGCCATGCTGTATTTTTCTCCTCGTTTTCCTGCAGGAAAGTGTCGATGGACGGACGTAGGCGGGGTGGGGTTTGGTAAGGGTGGGCAGCAACTTATCATTGGCCTGTCAGTAGAGGTAAATTGAACCCTTGGCGGGCTGTCGCGATGGGTCAGTGGGCACAATTCTCCCACCGACGCCCGCTTTCGGCCACCGCTCTGGCGGGATAGTTTGGGGGCAGGGTGAGTGCTGTGGGTTTCGACTGCGACCGTCAGTCAAACGATGGTGGGGGGTGGCGATCATTACCGGCTCGCAGCAGAGCAGAAAAACAGCGTAATAAACGGGACGTCGGCGCTCTGCCGGGTCGGGTCGGGTCGGGTCGGAACGGGACATTCGTCATGGCCGGCGAGGGGGTGGGTGGCCTTAAAGCCCTCGGCAGTTTCTTTCTTTCACTGTTGCATTTAGAATTACATCTGCAACAAAGTAGTTATTTTTTTGCTTGCCACACCGTAATCACTTTACAATGTCACAAACTAACAATGATATTTTCATTTGAACGATGCATGAAACACTGTGAAAAATAAAATCTTACTTTGTGACTAAATTGAACACAGCTTTTTTGCCATTAAAAGCTACAAAGCGTGCTCAATATGCGCCTCTTTTGCACTTAAGCCACTGACGCCATTGATCAACCATTTTCTCCAAATAATGTTTACTTTTTGGGGTTTTGCGAGGTATTGCAGGTACATGTTTAATTCTGAATGCCAAAAAAGTAGTCAACGTTATGGGAAAACGTACAGAATGTTTTGACTCAGTGTACATATATGAACATCTCCTGCATGTAGTAGTCTCCCTCTGCATAATCACCTCTCCTCTGTACATTGTAATTTTTTGGCTATTTGTTGTCCGATGGGGGTTCAGGGGCCTTCTGGCCTCGCCGTGCGCCAAATCCCCGTCCAGCTGCTTGACCCTATTATTTCCACAAGATGGGTTCGGGTGTCACCGCGGCGACCGCGACGACTCGAGATGTGGAATCGCTCTTCCCGACAGGTGAGTCCCAGGACCATTTATTCCGACGTCCGGCTACGCTCGGCCGGCCTCGACCTCGCCCTTAACTCACTGATGAAAAATAAAAAAGTCACTTTGATTGAGATAAAAGAGAAAAACATTTAAAAAGCTGAATCTAAAGTAATAAAAATATTCCTGCCGCATTGTTGCAGGTGTGTAACAGACATTCACATTTACAGCATTTAGCAGGTGCTTTTAACCAGAATGACTTAATGACAGGTTAACACTAGGACCATTTATTACATTGTCCAGCAATTCTCAGCTGACCTTGGCCTTGAATTAAACTCACTGCCAAAAATTAATGAATTCAAAAGTAATTCAAATAAACCTAACAATTTAAACAGCTACTGTATACTTGTGAATACACTGTAGTAGAACTATACACACAGTCCTGTTTAGTAGAGCTATATACAGTAAAGTGACAGTGGGTCATAGAGTGTCATATTCTTGTAAAATGTGGGCAACAGACATTTACTTTTACCGCATTTAGTAGATGTTTTACCCAGTACAATTTCTCACCAGGTTTTCATTTATTTCAACGTTCAGCTACTCAGCGGCCAGCCTTGGCCTTGTGCATTCCTCACTGGCAAAAAAAGAAAAAAGTCATTCAAATAATGTTCAGCCAAAGAGACCTCAAATAGTTTGAATCGACAAGTGTGTTTATTTGTTAAAACAACGTCAGTGTTGGTGGCACGGTGGCGCAGTGGTTAGCGCTCACAGCAAGAAGGTCCTGGGTTTGAACGCAGGGGACGGCCGTAGGGTTTTTCTGTGTGGAGTTTGCATGCTCTCCCCGTGTTTGCGTGGGTTTTCTCCGGGTGCTCCAGTTTCCTCCCAAAGTCCAAAGGCATGTAATGTAGATTAATGGGTGACTCTAAATTGGCCCTGTAATGTGTGGATGTGAGTGCGATTGTGTGAGTGTGTGTGTGCCTGCCCAGGGTTGGTCTCTGCCTTGCGCCCGTAAGTTCCCGGGATAGACTCCGGTCCCCCCGTGACCCCAGCTGGGATAAAGCGGTTCGGAAGATGAACAGATGAACGAACGAATGAATGAAAGTCAATGTTGGGGGTTGGTCCTTGCACCCATAGTTCCCAGGATAGGTGCCGCAAACCCCTGTGTCCCTGATAGAGATTGAGCAGTTTGGATAATGAATGAGTGAATGAATGATTACGTTGACTGGCAGCCCTACTGCTAAGGTACGTAAAGATTTGTTTAGCTAGTCGTATTTCTACTTTGAGTAAGCTAATTACCAACACTAGAAATATGCTACACTGCACATGCACCGAGCGGAATTATGCAATATCAACAGGTCATGTTACAACTGCTCATGAGTGGTGTCTTTGCTGTTGCGCACCAGATCATGCCAAATTAAAGATACTTTATTCTGTCAATGTAAACCAACCTGTGAGATCTTCATACACCACACAGATACATCATGCTGATAAAGTAGCATAAACCATTAGACATATTTAGGAAATTTGAACTCCCCGTATGTGCCTCACAAAGTACGCAGAAATTTCACAACACTACCATCATCTGCAAAAGTCAAACGGAATTCCAGCATTAACACGGAACCAAAGTTGTGTTGCGAAAAATCCTCATCCGTGCGATACATATTCCCTTTATGTACAGAGACACGTACATGCATTATGAACACACACAATGTGCACAGAAGTACACACATCCTGTATATTTTCCCTTTCTTTCTTTTTTCCCTCTGTTTTTATCTAAAATTACCTTTGGTCTCCAGCTTGCCTTTGAGGATTAGAGGGTGAAGGGGGAAGTGAGGAGTCAGGTTAGTTGCTGTGCTGAAGTATAATAAGGGTGGCATTATTGGCAGACTCGCTGCTTCTACAAAGCGCTCTGATCTAAATGACATGCAGTGTACACGCTCTCGCCGTATAAACAGAGCCTCAGCGAGAGCAGGCCGACCCGTTTGATCCTGCCTTCCGTGTGTTACTTTCATCTAATCCGAGCTTTCCAAAATTGTCCCCCAGACTTTCACTCACAAAGAATAAGGGCAGATTACGAACGGGGGACGACACACACCTTCTCGTCGCACGCCTCGCTCATTTTTCACCATTCATCATTCGTCAGCTGTACGAGTCAAACGTGCTCTGATGGCTTCAAAGACGTTGACAATGAGCCTCGTTCACCAAGTTCTTAAATTAAGCTAAGAATTTTTATAAATTTGTTCTTAAGAATGTCAAGTTGTTGTATAACTATATGTTGAAGTCAAAGTAAACTTTGTCATCTCTACTATATACATGTAAATAGAGACGAGATGACATGACTCCACTTGCAGTTGACAGCGCAACGGGTAGAGGTACCGTCCCCAGGTGCTGCCCTTGTTAGCTGCCCACTGCTCCTTCATGGATGGGTCAAATGCAGAGGTCACATTTGGTTGTGGTGAACTGTGTGCTGTACTGTGGTGTGTCCACAATGACAATTAATCACTCACTTTCAAATTAGAAATGGGTTAGGGTTAGTTTCTACAGTTCAAAGAACAAATAAGGCACATAGAAAGTATATATAATATATAATGCACCATATATAAAATATAAAATATATTTTATATAATTGAAGAAAACCCAGAAAGCTAATATTTTGCAT
>JAVGVS010000449.1:0-144279 GCA_032718565.1 Distichodus sexfasciatus | reverse complement strand
AGAGAGAGAGAGAGAGAGAGAGAATGGCATTGAGGGGAAGCGCACTAGTGAGGTTAGGAGCTGGGTGTTGAAGTATGGAATGGAACACAGCAGTATGTACTGCAGAGAGAAAATGCTGCCAAAGAAAATAAAATGTAATATCTGTGAGAACGTTTACATCAGAACTTCATCTGACATGGTGTCTGGCAGCAGCAACACAGAGTCATAAAAGTGTAATTATCTCGCCTCGATAATCACTGCACTCCATCCCTCCATCTCTCCATCATCGCTCCGGCTCGGCCTGCTCCGGCCAGCTCACTCACACAGCACAACAGCAGACTTACTTTCAGACGGAACATGTTACAAGTACACAGTGATGGAGACGCTGCGGAAAAACAGAGGCTTTTCCTACTTCCACTACAAGTATCTAAGCTCTACCACCGGCTGCTGTTTTAATATCGTAGTTACTACACAGTACAGAGTAAAAGTAGCTAACTACATCCACGCTGATTCATCCAGTAATACTGTATGTCTAAAGAGAGAGATGGAAAGATAGATGTAGATGTTTATTGTAAATGTAGTTAATTATTATATATATATGTTTTTGGCCTGTTTAAGTAACATTGAAATAGTGAACGTTTGAACGTTATGTTCTGGTTATTTGGCCTGATAAGCACACAGATTCTTATTTACCTCTTTACCTCTTACCTCCAAGACAGGGATCCCAAGTCTCCCGGAAGTTCTGGGAGTCTCCCGCATATTGATAGCGTCTCCCTGATGCCCGCAAATTGAATAAAATATCCCGGAAAGTGGAGCAAGCAAACAAGAACCTGCACGCGAGACAGTAGCGTGCGCATCGCACATTTGGGAGAACTGTAAATAAATCGCACACCTGACGGAGTGAGAGAGTGAGAGAACGTGCGTATGTGTGGATCACTGCATATTACTGCGATCCCCTCGCGCCAGTCCCCCCCCGCCCCGGATGTTTTTTTTTTTGGGGGGGGGGGCGGACCTCCTGGAAATGAGTTTTTGCAGGTTGGGATCCCTGCCAAGATGTACTCCATCCTCCAACTCCATCTCACAGCTGCCAAGAGCACACTGTGATGCAATGCCGCATGGTAGCAAACCACTTCTACCAGTTCAACACCAATCACAAACAACTCGTAAATAAGCCAATAGATAGATAGAGAGATGAAGAGATAGATAGAGAGAGAGAGAGAGAGAGAGAGAAAGGTGGATAGAAAGATAGAGATAGATAGACAGACAGACAAATAGATAGATAAAGAGAGAGAGAAAGACAGACAGACAGACAGACAGACAGACAGATAGATAGATAGATAGATAGATAGATAGGAGAGAAATTCTGTTTTTAATTTCACTTATTTACTCTCCAACACTGTGCGTCTGCTGTAAAACGATGTGAAATGATCAGTGTTAACGTGTGCAAGACAAGTGAGACTCCTGCCAAGTTTAAGCAAATCCTCTGTGAGCAGCGCGGGTCCAAAGTGCTGGTGCAGGTTGCGGCTCCATCACACACACACACACACACACACCACACAGCTGGCATTCATTTGCTGTAGGAAATCTTTCTCATCCGACATTAACCTCCCCAACACACACACACACACACACACACTCTTCCACCTACACACATCTGCCTGTGTGGGAGACAGTGCTCATACATATATATCACACATGCCACACACGTCACTATGAACATGTGTAACAATAACTCTCCAAATCCAACCTCAACCTCAACTTAACCCTTTACAAGTAAAAGTAAAAGATATAGACAACATTTTTAAAGCTGTGACACTTTTAACTCTTAGTTTTACAGACCGAAGTTGAAAAACCCACGTCACAAAATTAGTTTGTTGCTCCATAAAAAGACACACAAACACACATTAAATTCACTATGACTTTGGGCCATCCCACAATATATACATTTTTATTTGTAAATGCAAAAGAGAAGGAGAAAAATAGATAGATAGATAGATAGATAGATAGATAGATAGATAGATAGATAGATAGATAGTAAATAATCTACTTAAATCTACTAAACACAAAAAAAGCCATCATTAAAAGTATAAAACTATCTGAATAACATATTTTTATTTTATTCTGAGAGACAGAGAGTGAGAGGAAGGAAGGAAGGAAGGCAAAGAGAAGAATGAGGAGAACAAGGAGAGTGTGTGATCGAAGAAAAGGAAGAGAGGATGGAGAAAGGGAGAAATAGAGGAAGAGGGGGTGTAAAAATAGATGGAGGAAGAGGCAAAGAAAGAAGAATGGAAATAGGAAGAGAGAGAGCGAATGGATAGAGAAAGGAAGGGAAAAAAGATATAGAGAGATAGAAAGAAGGTAAGAGAGAGGGAGGGGAGAGAGATACATGGAGAAGAAAAGTGAGGGAGAAATGGGAAAGGGTGAGAGAGAGAAAGAAATAAAATAAAGAGGGAGAAAGAGGGAGGGAGAGGAAGGAGGGAGAAAATGGCAAAGAGAAAGAACGAGGGAGAGGAAGAGGAATGGAAAGGGGAGAAGGCTGGAGGGGCTCAAGGGGAGAAGGAGAAGGTGAAAAAGGGGAGGACAGAGAGACAGCAAGAGAGACAATTTGAGGAGGAGAGGAAGAAAGAAGAGGTAGAGAGATGGACAGTGGAAGAGAGAGGGAAAAGAGAGAGCGAAGGGAATGAGGGCAGGAGAGATAAATGAAGAACAAAATGAGGGAGGAAGGGAAAGAGAGAGAGAAAACCGAGAGTGACAGAGAGGAAGAGAGAGGGAAGAGGGAAGAGAGAGAAAGGGAAAGGGGGAGACGAAGAAGAAGTAAAAGAGGAAGAAAGAGAGGGATGGAGGAAGGGAGAGAGAGACTGATGGAGAGTGAGAGAGAAAGAGAAAGAGAGTGGAAGACAGAGGAGAAAAGATAGAGAGAGAAAGAGAGAGAGAGAGTGGAAGACAGAGAGGAGAAAAGATGGAAAGAGAGAGAGAGAGCAGGTGAGTAAAAGAGAGATAGTAAAAGAAAGAGAGAAAGAAAGAGAAGCTCATCTGAAATCATTCATGAGCGGTCACGGTCATGTGGTCAGTGGTGAGGGCAAACACACACACACACAGAAAGTGAGCGTATGCCAGTGAACGTGCAGCCGTGTGGGACCGGACCGGGCCTGGTGAGAGAGAGAGAGAGAGAGAGAGAGAGAGAAAGGCATGTGTGTTTTTGGCAGAGGAGGTGAACATCTGCATTTGGGCGTAGCGAGGGGAACGGCGCTCTACAGTGGAGTGTCCCTCTAGAACACGCTGGAGGTCAGCGTGAGTAGAACAGGCAAAAATGCAGAACTATCAAAGAGAAAAGAGTCACAGCAAAGCCACGGGACCACGGCCAAAACACGCCACAATGACCAGAGAGGGGGTCAGGAGCCGCCGTGTCGGACAAGACAACACAAAGAGACGCGCAATGCCAGGCGGCGCTCTACCAGCTACTGTCTGGAATGCACCAACACACACACACACACACACACCCCTTCCTTCTGTTAACTCCGGCTCCATACACAACGTTACAAGATTCGTTCACGCTTTAAAAATGAATTGTTTAAAATGTTAAATCATTTACAATTACGGCATTCAGCAGACACTCTTTAGCAGGGGTGCGTTCCCCAAAAGCATAGGTGCTTACTACATTAGCAACTAACATAGTGTACATTATGTTGAAGACATTTTACTCACCCAAGTTCCACTGCACAGAAGGCGCCGGCTGACATCCCTGGCACAAGCGCTACCTTTCAGCTGAATATCGGCTGAAAATATCAGGCAAATCTAAACATCACTCCAATACCAAATACATGACCCTCCACGGCAAAACCAGTCACAACAGAGGTTTCCGAGAAACACGAGCGTTTATGTTGCGTGAGGTAAAATATTGGATGTTTTGTTTTTAGTGTTTTGAAACAGTGGAAGGTCTATACTGTACTGTTGTGAATAAATTTGGCTGAAAAACTTACCCTTTCCATCCTAAAAACGTGACTTTCTTGAGGTGAGGAATTCAATTCCAGCAGAACGTTAAAAGTTTGTGTTTTGACCGCTCTACTTCAATATTTACGCTAAATCCACTGGTTGACTAGCGTGAAGATATTTCTCCGGAATCCATCTTCGTCTCCCGAGTTCAGTTAACCTAACCCAGGTAGGCTATCCGTGTGGCTGTGAATGCAGCGTAGGCTACCGTAAATGCAAACGTAGCCGCGACCGCACCAAAGCGTCTGTGAGTGCTACGGCGATAGTCAACTTGAAAGGCAGATTTCTCCATTTCTCACTTGGCGTGACAGGAGAAACCCGACTCCTTTGAATGTTGATATCTCAGTCATATGTCGTCCCATTCGTTCCATATAGGTATCGTTTGATTTAGGTATGGTTTGATTTATGCCCTTTCATGAAAACATAATAAAAAAACAAGCGGCTGGTTTTGCCGTGGAGGGTCACATATCGTCTGATTCCGATATGATTCAATATTATCATGCATCCCTAGTCCTAATCCTAACCATTACACCAGCAACACCATCAGCCAAACATAATGTTTGTAATCACTATATAATGGTTAGATGCAATGGTTAGGGAGCTGGACCCATGATCAGAAGGTCTCTGGTTCAAGTCCCGCAGCAGTTAGAGTACCACTGAGATACTCATGAGCAAGGTACCGTCCCAAGCACTGCTCCTTGGGCGCTGACAAAGAAGTTGCCAAAGTGCGGAGGTGACATTTGGTTGTGGTGGAATGTGCTGTATTCACTGTAATATTTAAAATATTAATTTTTACTAGACTTTGCTATTTTGCTTAATATCAACTGTAAAAATTTGTGGTGTCTGTAGTGAAGTGGTTTTCACGTTTTCTTTACAGGTAAAATGTGCCTGGTTCAGAACCCAGCAGAAACAATGCTGTGGTTTTTTGGGGGCAGCTGGTGGCGTAACAGTTGGGTGCTCGCCCTGTGATCAGAAGATCACTGGTCAAATCCCACACCTGGAAAGTTACCACCGAGGTACTCATGAGCAACGCATGATGCTCCCCAGGCCCTGCCCATGTTAGCTGCCCACTGCTCCTTCATGGATGGGTCAAATGCAGAGCTCACATTTCATTGTGGTGCACTGTGTGCTTTGCTGTGTTCAAAACAACAAATGATAACTCACCTTCACCTTCACGTAAATGCATGGAAACGGCAGGAGGTCTAAACTGCAGTCTTCTAGTTTGCACACATTTTGCACGACTCACTCTGCAGAAAATCATCCACTAAGTTAACATCATGGACTTGTAAATAAAACTCCCACACGCGTGCTGCCACGGCTTTATTTCACCAGCGCTTACACAAGAGTCATTCTTCCATACATCTCTGGGTATCTTTTCCCAACGCAGAGGCGCTCGCTTCAGCAAACTTTTCTGTGCATGTAAACTTCATGCGTCGTACGGCCGAGACTCGGGAATCAGTCGATAAATCAATAAAAATAACTTGTCTTTCCAGGGCACATCATTTACGTGTCGTACGGAATGCGATTATGGCCGGGGCTGGATTTGCTAATTATGTGAGGGAATACAGAGATCCTTGAGCTGTCTGTCAGAACTCCACCCCAGGTGATGAGGAAATGGATGTTTAGCTTGGACCCGAGTGAGGAAATGATATCATACACCACTTTGGCAGAACGAGGGAGAGAGAGAGAGAGATATGCACTCGGGAAAAGAGAGAAAGTTAGAAGCTCGGGGTTAAAATGTGGAATGGAACACACAACGTGTGTGAAACACAAACACATGTTAACATCATTATAATGTCGGGAACTTAAAAATATAAAAATACTGTACATCATGATTACTTTAGCGAAATAAAATATGGCCCTAAACCTAATCTTAATATCTTATATCTAATATTATATCTAATCTAATATATCTAACCTAATCTTATATCATAACGGTTAGGGAGTTAGAAGATCGCTGGTTCAAGTCCCAGACCGATAAAGGTACCACTGAGGTACCCATGAGCAAGGTTCTGTCCCCAAACACTGCTCCCCAGATGCTGCCAAACTGCTCCTTCACAGATGGGTCAAATGCAGAGGTCACATTTGGTTATGGTGCACTTTGTGATGTGCTGTGTTCACAAGTAATCACTCACTTGAACCTCAAGGATCAAGTTTCTGCTCTTTTTGGTTTATTACAATATAAAAACATTACATTTAAAAGAAGAAGTGGCAACAGTTGACCCCTAATGGGAGAAGTCAAAAAAGAAGAAGAAAGTGAAGGATTATTTGTTATTGTGAACACAGCACGCAGTGCACCACAACCAAATTTGACCTCTGCATGTCACCCATCCGTGAAGGAGCAGTGCGCAGCTTACATGGAAAGTGCAGGGTAGCACTGCTTGGGGATGGTATTTTGCTCATGAGTACACTCAGTGGTACCTTTGGTACCTTGCAATCACAGGACGAACGTGCTAACCATTACGCTACCAACTGCCCCAAGAAGAGGAAGAAGACGCAGATAAAAACATTACATTACATCATAAAAGTATCATTGGAACCACCAAACAGATGTTTCAATTTTTATCTACAAATTATCTACAAAAGTGGAAATGGACTTTTACACTGAATATGCATAAGGTTAGTAACAGTTTCAATATGAAAAATTATATATATAGTTTATTAATAAAACAGTATCTAATAAGAACAGGTGCTACAGTATGTATGATGTCTGACAACTGTTTTCACGTTGTATCAGTGCTGTGGGCTCATTGATTACTGAATTAATGTACTGATGTAGATGAGAGAACGAGACTGAGAAACAACACTGGACAGAGTGTGTGTGTGTGTGCGTTCATGTATTTATCGCATTGTGGGGAGCTTTTTGTCCCCTAAAATCACTTTTATCTGTTTTTTTGGGCTTTGTGGGGTCATTTGAGAGGTCCCCATGAGGAGAAATGACTTTATAGAAAATGTGCTTGTCTGATTTGAGAATCTAAAAGAGGTAAAAGATGTGCTTTTGGTTACTGAGGTTAGGGTTAGGGTTAGGATTAGGTGTAAAATTATGTACTTTAGTCATGGGAGTCTATGGAAAGACCTCACAAAGATAGTAATACAAGACTGTGTGTGTGTGGGGGGGGAGAGAGGGATTCTGTGTTTTTTCATAAATGAAGGCATGAGTTTGCAGAACCTCCCTCCATCATAATGAGTGGAGTGAGTGTGGAGGAGTGCAGGCCGTCTCTCTCTCTACGTCATGGCATTTTTACTGTGCAGGTGGCTTTCCAGATCCTTCCTCTTGGAAATGTATTTTGGTCTCAAACGGAACAAATCAACATTCATAAAAATAAGATAACTCACGTTGGTACACCGCTGGCCAGTGTAAATTCACGTGACCAAGTAAACAAAGGAAAATACACTGGTAGAGAAGCTACTTTTAAACGAGATTTTCAAGCTACAATCTCTTCTGATTAACCTTTTGGGAGCTTCAGCATTTTTAAGGATTCTTCTTTCTCTGTATTTAATGGCTTATATCGTTAACATATCATATACTGAACCTACATTTCTTTAGTCTTGTTTTCAGACAGGCCAGAGCTGCTCATTTCATGTGAAAGTACTGAGACACACCTGATATCATCTTTTTAATGAACACATTTTTTGTTTTCCTCTATTATTTTTTTACTTGTTGCATTAAATTTGCAAGAAATATTTTAATATAAAGAGTAATTAGGAGTAGTTTCCCCAACCTGGGAGAAGGGGTTTTACTGTTTCGTATAATCACACAGTCCTGTTAAAACCACCCAACTTGAGGTGAGATGACCGGGTTTGGGGGCTGTGAACACGTGTAGGAGCGAGAGAGGGATGGATGGATGGAGGAACGATGGGATGAAGAGCAGGAAGGAAGATGGAAAGCACTGGGTGTGAGTGTGTTTACAGGCTTGAGAGAGTTAGCTGAGAGTGGGATATCCTGCCTGGTGTTTATGGTGTTTTCCTGATGAGGAAATGATGTCGCATCCACACGTGTGTGTGAGTGAGTGTGTGTGTATTGTATTTATCCGTGAGTGACGCTGTTGAATAACTCCATGTTGATTACACTGCACTCTCTTCCTTCCTCACTCATTATACTAATGTGAAAAGGAATTTTGAGTCATGGACTCACTATTGTATATGGTATCTCGGTTCTTGAAGCGCTTGGAGCAGTGCTCCCCAAATGGCGGCCTGTGGGCCAGATCCAGCCTGAACAAGCGATATATCTGGCCCCTCACATTGCATTGAGAACAAACATAAACAGACATCTGCGCTCCCTATGGTCATCTGTGATTAGCGACCTCCACGTCAGTGGGTTGACATCTCCGCTAGTCATTAAATTATAAAATCTTAATGATAATAGCTGTGATAACACACTTTGAACTTACCGGACATTATATCCATTCCTCTGTATGTGAAATTATTTCAGAGTAATTCCATGCAGAAAAATTTAAGTAATTGCATAAAAACACATTAATTACACGTCAGTGCTCATGGCTCTCATATGAAACACCATGTGAGACAAAAACGTAGTTTGCTTGCAGAAAGGCCTAAAGTAGCTCATGTTATATAATCAAATAAAACTCTGTTGTCACGTGGATTTGTTGGTCCTCAGCCTGACCTGCTTCAAAAAATTTGGCCCTCGGGAAAACATAATCACGGACCACTTGCTTAGATTTTGAACATTTTCGAGTACAAATGATTTTTTGAGCAAATTAAAGCTTGGAGTTGTGAACAAAATGTTTTATAAGGGAAACTGCAAAATTGTACAGAGCACAATATTTAACCAAGTCAATTAACATAAACCGAACAATTTGTCACTCAAACTTTTCCATCATAAAAGTTAATTCCACCATTTATTTTGTACTTCAACCAGACACCAAATGAACTTGTATGAGAAGAACCATCAACTGATTGGCGTCTCTATCTGACCATCACAAAGCTGCTTTGTTATTTTACATGTATGTGATATTATTCCAAAATTTGTTAAATTATGTGAAGCACACTATTTCCAACAAGATCCAACATTTCAGCCCTGAAACATTAGTTTTGATGGGAATTGTCATAATTATTTATTTTGCACTTTGAATTTTGTACCGAGACAACAACCTTCCATATGTAGAACCATCAAACTGATGGTGTATATTTAAGGGCTGGGAACAGATCTTTTATATATATATAAAAGATATAACAGACATGTGTAGCTGAATAAGAACAGAAACATAGGATAAGAAGTGACAAATTAAAACAAATAAGCACATATAACAAATAAATATCAAGACGGTTGGGATTAAAAGTCAAAGAAATAAGTCTTAAACAAAAACGTTTGAGCAACTCTGATGTGAAGTGGCAGATTGTCAACTCTCATAGTTTTCTTGTATTTGTTCTAAATCAGAAAATACAGTGTCTTAGAGAAAAACCAAAGTATTTCACACAGATTTCATGTACAATGGAATGTGAAAGCTTTCCTCATGGCTTCATTTGAGCATATCTCCAATCCCAAAATTATACACAACCAAACCTTAAACCTAATCTATATTTATCTCTGAATCTAATTTAATTCAAACCTAACCACCATTAAAAGATATATGCAAAAATCTGTGTAAATCTCTAATTATCTCACTATTCAAGACTGAAACAAAGTCTTACGTGACACATAATACATGGCGTACTGTAATATATTTAAATACGGGGTCAAACATAGCGATGCTATATATTGTAAATATTAGAGCTTGAATAATGTAGAAAAACAAAAGAACACCAAGAGATCTAAATTATGAGTCAAACAAAGGCAGAAACTCGAACAGAGAAATTAGCTGTAGGGCTGCGTGTTTTTCTTCTGGTGAAAACACGGTGGGTTTATTAAAATGGAAACTAAAAAGGGGGACAGAAATAACAGAAAGGCTTTTAGCTAAAGTAGAGACTCTCTAAAAGGCATATTTAGCTGCCTGAATGTTCACTGCAAGGTAGAAGCGTTGTTGCATCCCCTCAGTAACCATACCAATTATCTGTAAAGTTTCCCTCTTTCTTTCTCTCTCTCTCTCTCTCTCTCCCCCTTTTTTCATATTTAATGCATCCCCCGTCTCTCTCACCATCTGCCCTCCCCCCTTTAACATTCTGGAATTTTCATGAGATAGGACAAAAATGGGCATTTCCCTTATTACCATCTCACAGTGGAAATCAAATATGCAAGGAAAGTAGTGTATATACTAATTAGTGGGGAATTCATAATTACCGTGCTCATTGATGGAGATACATTTGAATACGTTCGGCTCCTCTGGGAGCTCCGCAGCCTGTCCAGAATAGTCAGAGAGAGAAAGAGAGAGAGAGAGAGAGAGGGAGAAGGAGGAGAAGGGGGGGAGCAGGATGAAAAAAAAGCACTGCCCTCAGTCCTCTCTTTCTTCTTGAAATTAGGGATCAGTGGCACACTGCCGCTCTGCCAGACGAAAGATCCAAATTGCCCGCAATTTCTTTAAATATAATTAATCAAGTGAAGCGTGTAACCTAATGAACGTATTTGATAACAGCCGCTGTTGAAACGCGCAGCCGCCGCTAGGCTGGGCGCCCCGCACCGCGTGCCAATGCCCGAGTTGTCGTCAGCGCTGATTACGCAGACAACGCTGATGTCAACGTTGTAAATGCCTGTCATGGACGCACGGCGTGAGCGGTGACAAGGAAGAAGCGCCTTTTAATTGGAGCAGATTAATAACAATTAGAGGTAGCAAGCTGCCTGGCAGAGCTGAGACGAGGAGAGATGCCCGGTCGATGCCCCGGGCATCGGAAACATGATCCTGATTCCAGAAAATTAGGAGGCGGCATTGGTGGCGGCATTCGCCCCATGATCAGAAGGTCGCCGGTTCGAATCCCAGACCAGTAAAGGTACCACTGAGGTACTTATAAGCAAGGTACCGTCCCCAAGCACTGCTCCCCGGGTGCTGCCTATGTCAGCTGCCCACTGCTCCTTCACGGATGGGTCAAATGCAGAGCTCACATTTCTAGTGGTTAGGATACTCCCCTCTGGACAAAGAGGTTGTTGGTTCGAATCCTACCTCTGGCAACTACCATCATCGGGTCCCCGAGCAAGACCCTTAACCCCAAGTTGCTGCAGCGAGACTGTTCCTGGAAATAGGAAAATGGAAGTCGATCTGGATAAGAGTATCTGCTAAATGCCATTAAATGTAAACAGGTTAAGTAGGTGAGTAGGTAAATAAGTAGATAGGTCAGCAAAGAAGGGGGGAAGTATGTCACCAAAACCAGGCAAGTAAGTAAGTATGTAGGTAAGCAAGTAATGGAGTGAATAAGTAGGTAAGTAAATATGATAGTAGGTAAGTGAGTAGGTGGTTAATTAAGCAAGTATGTAACTAAATGCATAAAAATCTGAATAAACTTTACTGGCAAGTGTGTTGTCACATACAAGGAATTTGCTGGAGTTTGGTGGTTTGTGGAAGAAGCAGGCAAGACAGTAAATAAGTAGGTAAGTAAATATATAAGTAGATAAATCAGTGGGTTTATAATTAAGTGAATAAGTAAGTAAGCTTGTAGGCATATAGGTAGCTAAGTATGTACACTACCAGTCAAAAGTTTGGACACACCTTCCCATTCAATGTTTCTTTCTTTATTTTCATTGTGGATTCTCACTAACGGCATCAAAACTATAAATGAACTGTGTAAGGGCTATATGACCCACAAGGAGAGTGATGGAGTGCTGCGCCAGATGTCCTGGCCTCCACAGTCACCTGACCAAACCCAATCGAGACGGTTTGGGATGAGATGGACCGCAGAGTGAAGGCAAAAGGGCCAACAAGTGCTCAGCATCTGTGGGAACTTCTTCAAGACTGTTGGAAAACCATTTCAGGTGACTACCTCATGACGCTCTTCGAGAGAATGCCAGGAGTGTGCAAAGCAGTGATCAAAGCAAAGGCTGGGTATTTTCAAGAATCTAAGATATCAAACATGTTTCACACTTTTTGTTTACTACAGAATCCCATATGTGTTCATTCATAGTGCCTTCAGTGAGAATCTACAATGTCAATAGTCATGATAATAAAGAATAAAACATTGAATGGGGAAGTGTGTCCAAACTTTTGACTGGTAGTGTAGGTAGTAAGTAAGTTAGTAGGTTTGAAGGTATATAAGGAAGTAATCATATAAGTCAGTAAAGAGCTAAGAAAGTAAGTAATAAAGTGGGTTAGTGTACTTGTAGGTAGATAAGGAAGTAAATAAGTACAAAAGTAGATAAATCAGTGTGTTTATAGGTAGATAATTAAGTAAATAAGTAAGTAAGCAAGCTAGTAGGCATGTAGGTAGCTAAGTAAGTAGGTTTGAAGGTAGATAAGAAAGTAAATAAGTAAAAAAATAGTTAAGTCAGTCAGTATATAGGAAAAGTCCATAAAGAGGTAAGTATGTAAGTATGTAAGGTAGTAGGTAGGTATATATAGATAAGAAGACAATTAAGTAAATAAACAAGACGGTAGGTAAGTAAGTAAGTACCCAGCAAACAGTCAGTCAGTGAACCAGTCTGTCAGTAAGCGAGTATATAAGTACAGAAAGTAGCAATGTAGGTAAGTGTGTAAGTAAATGAATGAAGAAATGCCTTTGAACATTTCTGTACTCCACGTTAGCAGTTCTCTATATGCTGTGTTTGTATAACTTTGCCTGGTACGTAAATAATCTCGAATAATGAACGGACCGTCTTCTAACTGATAATGTTAATACCATTGGGCCTGGTACATTTTGTCCACTTCATGTTTGTAGTGATAGTTACTTCCTGAAAGCCCACCCACTGTAGCTCCTTGAAGCCCCCTAACGAGGCTCGAACCCAACCCCCAACTGGGATGCTCGGCTGGACTGAGAATTATTAACTGTGCATTAAAACGTAATGTACTTTGTATTTGAGGTCAGGGACGTGTTAAAGGGTGGAAAGTTGCGTGTCAGCTGGTGTCAGCATGACGCTGTGTCCTGCGTTTATGTCCAGTTAGGGGATAAAGTGCTCTGGCACTGGTCATTGGGCCGCAGCCCAGAATGCAGAGTGCTGATGACCAACGGCCAAGCGAGAGGCAGCGGGAAACCGGAGGACTCGCTTTATTACGCCATAAAGACTCCTGCTTTCACAAACATAACTAATAACTTTCCAAATATGAATTTCATCAGATGATACAGTATCCGAGAGGCTGGAGTTTCCAAACTTCACATATAATCCAGTAAATGTTGCTTTTTTTCCCTTTAGGGATGATTAGATGAGAGTGTTCATAGGCTAATGGTGCTGCATGGCACTGAAGGTGTGCAACATAATGACACAAAAGAGGATTTTGTCATATCACTTTTCATCTCAACTTGGAATAAAGAGCCTTATTCCCACATGCAATAACTGGAGCCTGGTTTTAACTCATATTTTTTACGATTTCGCTGCTTGCCATCTCGTGCGTAAGCTTCCAGAATCCGCTCAATTGCAGTGTTACAGCCAGCGCTGGTGAGAGTCTGGGTATGGCAATGTATTCCGGTGGAATTTTATGAAAGCATTCAGGAGGCACCAACGTTTTTTCAGGTTTAAATGGTTGCATGTGAAACCCTTAGAGATCCCCTTTAGGATTAAACCAGCAGAGTAGAACGTTGGCTTTGATAAAAGAGAGTTTGCGATCGTACTGGAAGGTTCCAGCAAAGTTTTACTGGTTTGTAACTTCACCGGAATCAAAAGACACCAAAGTTACCCCATCCTCCAACCATGCTGTGCCTGGTTATCTCTCGTTCGTTCTGTATCACTCCTGTTAATCTTAGAGAGAGAGAGAGAGAGAGAGAGAGAGTGAGGTGGAGGAGAGACATACATGGAGGCCATGAAAAGAAATGGTGAATGAAGAAAGAAGGATAGTAGAAAGAAAGAGGGATAGATAGACAGATAGACAGATAGACAGATAGATGGATAGGACAGATAGACACATAGGTAGATAGGACAGAAATTATGTTTTTATCTCAAAACAAATCTTCAGAAAGCATCTAAATAAGTAAATTAAGTAGGTAAGTATGTAAGTCGGTAAGTAAGCATATACGTTTATACACAGACCATTTTGTAGTGTTGGGTTTGATAAATGCAAAGAAGATTGAGCAAAGTTTTACTGGTTTTTACTGGAACTTTTCTGGAATCAAAAGATGCTCCATTAAAAGTCAATCAAAAGTTACTCCATCCTCCCTTCCCTTCCGACGCCCGAAATCTCCACCAGTCCGGCCAGTTTGTAATTGATCTGATGGGCAGTGTCCCGTGGTGCCCTCCCTCTCTCACTCTCCCTCTCTTCCTCTTTCAGTCTGTGTGACTCCTGCTAACCTGAACCCCACCTCCGTGTTAATGACGAGACGTGGTGTGTGTGTGTGTGTGTGGGGGGGGGGGGTGGTTTTCAGTAATGAGGCCCCATGCAGGAGAATCTACCAGTTGGGATTCCGCACACAGCCATATGCGGAGCCCAATGTTGCATGAATTAACATACGGCGGGTCAAGTTAACATATGTAGAGTGAGAAATGAATAATGACTTATCACACCCACGTTATTTTTGGACCTTCCTGCAAGCACGCAACCTTCTTTATTCTCACGAAGGGAAAAAAGGGAGAGAACGAGAGCGAGAGAGAGAGAGAGAGAGAGAGAGAGAGAGAGGTCAAAACAAAGCAACAGAAGAGAGGAAGAGCTCCCTCCTTTTCTCTGCCGCTTTCCTGCCCCTGCTGTGTGAAAAGACAGAGAGAGAGGTAAGAAGTGGAAGCATATGCCCGGGGCAGCAGCGTGGCAGACAGGGCAGTGAGGGCCGACTGTGGTGGCACCAGCATGGGGCGGCGATGTCCTGTCACCGGGCACAAGCCAAAGGGGAACGATGCCCAACTGCCACCCTAAACCCACCCCTCTCTCATTTACATTCACGTTTACAGCATTTAGCAGACAGTTTTATCAAGAGAAATGTACATGATGTGCACTCTGAAGTCAACGTCTGCTCTTTAAACCTTAAGAGAATCCACAACTGCTCATGGGCAGTTGGTGGCGTAACAGTTGAGTGTTCGCCCTGTGATCAGAAGGAATTCAAGACCAGTAGGGGTACCACTGAAGTACTACTGAGCAAGGTACTGTCTCCAAATACTACTCTCCAGGTGCTGCCCATGTCAGCTGCCCACTGCTCCTTCACAGATGTGTCAAATACAGGGCTCCCATCTGTTTGTGGTGCACTGTGTGCTGTGCTGTGGTGTGTTCACAATGACAAATCAACACTCACTTTCACTTTCTAGTTTGGACTTTATATTTTATATTTATTTATATATTTATATTCTATGTGACTTCTTTGTACTGTATAGAAACTTTAACGCTGTCAAGTACACAAGAATACATACATACAGTACATGCAAATTAGTGGATGAGCTTATTTTTGAAGTAATTACTTTTATTTTATTTACTAATAACAAAGTAAACCGCTCCACTCCCAGCATGCCCCTCTCTCCTCCTCCTCCTCCTCCTCCTCGTCCCACCACCAGCAGGCTCAGACGACAGATGCTCCCAAACACCGTCCAGCATTCTGCCCCCGCTGCCCTAGGTTTGGGTGAGGAGGAAGAGTCAGCGGGAGATAGAGTGTGTGTGTGTGTGCGTGTGTGTGTGTGTGTGTGAGGAGAGGAAGGAGGTAGAGGCTGCTTTCATTTGGCGAGGTTGTAAAAAAGGCCTCTATCCTTGCTGTTGTTTTTGGTGATGGAGGAGGCAGGTATTAGCTCGGAGACCTCGCTGCTCCCTGCTAGCCATTAGTTTCCTCCACAGCTGCACCGAGATCCGCACTGTGAATCTGCCACACTCCCTCATTCATCACACACACACACACACACACTTTCCAATAACAACGCACACACACACACACACACACACACCTGCATACCGCTCAGTAACTTCAGTACTACACAACTACATACATACACTACTCACATCCGGATATTGAGAGAGGGAGAGGCGCAGGAGACACTGAGTAAATAGAGAAAGAAAAGAAGAGAAAGAAGGAGAGACAGAGATGAGATTAGGAAGAGAGATAGAGTGAGGAGGAGGGCAGAAAGACAGAGAAAGAGTGTGTGGAGGCCTGAAAGAGATAGTGTGGGTGAGAGAGAGACAGAGAAAGAATGATGGAGGACAGAAAAAGAGATCGAGAGATGAAAGTCAGAAAGTGTATGTGCACGTAGATAGATAGATAGATAGATAGATAGATAGATAGATAGATAAGCCAGCAAGAAGAGAGAAAGGGAAACAGTGGTAATTACAAAAACATGAAAGAAGAGAAAGAAAGGGGGGAAGATGAGAGATTGAGATTGTGCGAAAGCGAAACAGATAGCGTGAAGGAGAAAGAAGGGATATAGATGGAAGAGAAGAAGAGTGAAAGGGAGAAATTGAGACACAACAGGAAGACTCAGGAAGAGTGTGTGCATGAGAGAGAAGGAGAGACACAAATGAGATTAGGAAACGGAGAGGACGGAGAGATGGAGACCAGGAAGAAAGAGGGAGAGAGAGAGAGAGAGAGCGAGAGAAGCAGCACATGTGTACGGGAGAGAGTGATGAAAAGAAAACGGAGGCACTGCTCTGTATATGTGTGTGTGTGTGTGTGTGTGTGTATGTGGTTGTAAACCTCCCAGTATGGGGACAATATTGCACCTGATTACACACCAACAATGTGGGGACCTGCGTGATTGTGGAGACGTTAAAGATCAAGTCCCCACAAAGTTAATCATTGCTACATAGCAACAAGCTTAACCTCCCCTTTAAAAATCTCCCCATCATGCTCCTGTCGTAACAAGTGTATGTGTGTGTGTGTGTGTGTGTTTGTACGGGAAGGTGATGAAACATGTTATATATGACCAGGTTCCACTGCGCTGACGGTTGTTTCATGGTGTTGAGCGCAGCGACTCCTATCCAGCCGTGTGTGTGAGCGAATGTGTGTGTGTTCAAGTTCCTGCCACCCGCCTGTCTAGCAGGAAGCATTTAAATGTTGGCAGGAGAGTTGTGGAATGGCCGGTGGAGAGCGAGAGGCCGGGGTCGAGCTGGAAGGTCAGCTGCCAAGACCTGGTGCGCCCGAAACATTCACACACACACACACACACACACATTCCCTTTTCTTCTCAAACCAACTAAAGCATCTTACATTCTTTAGTGATGAAACAAGAACAGAATATAAACTCACCAGTCTGTTCTGCTTTGCACATTTCAGTAGTGTGAAAAAGAAAATAAGTTGATATTAATTCATAACTAATAATCAGTAGATCAAAAAGCAATCAACTAATTAATCAAGTGTCTTCGAGCCTCAGGACATGTATCATATAAAAGTATGAAATTATATCATTAATTATTGAAATATTTGTACATAGATTGTAGTTTCTAAACTTCAATTCTGTTCAGTATTTGCATATATTAGTGACCTCCTTCTGTAATTATCTCAGACTTTATAAAAGATCAGACTTTACATGTTAGCCTAGACTTTAGGGTTTTCTTATTTTGAAACATTATGTTTCTCCTCTTCTTTTTTATTAATTATAAGTTCTCACTGTAAATATCTGGCACCTCAGCTTGCTAAATGAAAGAATCACATTTTGGGCCCTCCTAGCTCTTCGTCTCTGACCCTTCTTGCTGCCTCCACCGCCATCCATGCTACCAAAGTGGTGTCAGATGTGGGATTTTGGAATCTTTTTGGCTCATAAAATGAGATGCTTTTGGTCTTTCTGGTAGAGAACTACATTTCCCACAATCCCCGCATGGCATTCAGAGCCGTGCCGCAATAAAGAGGTGAAGGTGTATTCCAGAAGACTGAAAATATCAAGTAAATTTCTGTACTGTGAGTAGAACGCTGGTTGTTGTTATATATGAGCTAAAATATGAGTTTTGTCTGTAATAAAGGGGAAGTGGAACACTTTACTGAATGTTGGACTTCCCTGTGACAGTTGGACATGCCCACAAACACATCATGTGTGTTTACTTCTGTTTATGTACCTTATACATATAGATATAGTTTTATTTTTTGTCTCATTTCCCTGACCTCCTTATTTAAGTTAGTATTTGTATCTCTATTTTGTTATTTTTCTAATTGCCTAATTGCACAGGTAAAAGAGCGGATCAGGATACATTTCACTGCATGTTGTACCTGTATAATTTGCATGTGACAAATAAAGAATCTTGAATCTTGAATCTACATCATAAAAAATTATTTTTGAGCACAGAATTACTCACAAATAAATTTGGTACAGAGGAGTCAATGTAATGTCTGTAATGTCACGGTTGAAAGTCTTGTGATTGTGATGGTATGTGTGTGGTTTTTGTAAGTTAAAGGGATTCTGAGTTATTATTAACTATTGCAAATTGCATTTGTTGACAGTGAAAGGTTAAAAGGAATTGCAGAGAGGAAGAGAAAGAACAAAAAAAGAAATAAAAAGATCAATGGACTGTTGGACAGAAAGACTGTGGAGAACGATGGAGAAAAAATAAATAAAAGAAGGGGCAACGAAAAAAGAAAGAAAAAAGAATGTTTTATGATTAAGGAAATCTGCAAAGAAAGAAAGAATGAAGATATTTGGAAAAATAATTAGATGGAAGGCAGAAAAAACAGAAGGAAAGAATGAACGAGTGAATACAGAGAAATGATAACCAACCGAAAGAAAGAAAACTTTTTACAGAGTGGCCCAGGAAAAAAGAGAGAAAAAAGAAAGAAAGAAGCATGAAAAAGGACAGACAAAAAACAGAGAGTGATGCAGCAAGAATAAAAGAAAGAGGGAGGGAGATGTTCTCATGCAGAGAGTCAGGAAAAGAAAAGAGGGAATCTTAGAAGAAAGAAAGAAAGAATGAATTCAGAAGAAGAACAACCAACACAACATTGATTCAACAAAACAACTGAAAGAAAAGACAGTTGAAAAAGAAAGAAAGAAAGAAAGAAAGAGAGATAAAGAAAAGGGAAGATTTTTGGAAAGCGAAATAGAAATGATAAAAGTTTTTATGGATGAAGAAAGAAAGAAAGAAAACATGTTATGGAGTGGTTCAGGAAAAAAAGAGACTCAAGAAAGAAGTAGAGAGAATAATTAGGCATGGAAAAGGGGAGACAAAGCAGTGGAGAAGAAAGAATGAAAGAGAGAGAGATGTTCTTATGAAGAGTGTCAGAAACAAGAAAAGAGGGAATCTTAGAAGAAAGAAAGAAATAAAGAATGAAAGAATGAATACAGAAGAATAACAACCAAGACAACGTTGATTCAACAAAACATCTGAAAACAGGAGATAGCTGAGGAAGAAAGAGAGAAAGAGGAAGAAGGAAGGAGAGAGGAGTAGAGAAGGAGGTGTAGAAGCGGCGCTGCAGCTGGATAATTGCTGCGTTTTCTCTCCCGAACTCAACAGTAGCCCTTAATTTTGACACTATTTACTTACGATTGTTTTGTTTGGCCACCTTTAAATGAGCCGGCCTGTGTCATATCACACAATAAAGCGGTTCAATTAAACGCCTCTCGCTGCAGATCCTCGCAGTAAAAACCAGCGGACGTGAGCGTTAAAACCAGAGAGAAAAACTTATCAGTGGAGCAGAGCGCTTTAAATTGGAGGGGAAATTAGCAGCGGGTCTTTCGGAGAGCGCTGCTCTGCTGCTCGGGGTAATTATCTCGCTAAAGTGCTTAAGTGACACGTCTGGTCACACAGGTCAGTTTGTGTTGGACAGCTTCTTCCCTTCCACACTGCACTCACACACACTCATTAGCCACTGCAGAGAAAACAGAGATAAAGAGCATTGTTAACATATAGCAGCCCTCAGCTCTTATAGAGAAGAACAGAGGAGGGAAAGAAAGAAGAAAGAAAGAGACGGATTAAAGGTCAGTTAGACACAAAGGAAAATGGAGAGAAAGAAAGAACTGATTAAAGGGCAGTTAGACTAAAAGAAAATGGAAAAAAGGTAGATAAAATGACAGAAAGAGAAAAGAGAAAAGGGAAACAAAAGAGAAAAGAAAGAAATGATATTTGGAAATAGAAATAGAAGAGGTAGAATGAGAGATGGGTTCTTATAGAGAAAGTTGGATAAAATTAAAGAAATAAAAGAAGGAAGGAAAAAAAGAATGAGTAAAAACAAAAATGAAAGAGAAAGAAAGAAAGAGATAAAGGGCAGTGAGACGATAAGAACCTAGAGAATGGTGGGGACAAATAAAAAAGCGAAAAATGAAACAAAAGAAAGAAACAAACAAAAAAAAAATTGGACAGAAATGATAAAATGAGTGATGGATTCTTATAGAGAAAGGTGGATAAAGGAAGGGAAGAAAGAAAGAAGGAAAGAATGAATGACTGAATACAAAGCAATAACAACCAAAACGGAACAAAAGAAGAGAGAGAGAGAGAGATGAAAGTTTTTACGGATGTATAAAAGAAAGTAATAAATTAAGAAAGAATGGATATTTGAAAAAAGAGGAAGATGGGTTCTTAGAGAGAAGTGGATTAACGATGGAAAAAAGAAAGGAAAGAAAGAATATATACAGAGGAATAATCACGGCAGAGTGAAAGAAAAAGAAACAGAAAGAAAGCAGAAGATGTAGAAGAGTTTCTGGGTTTATAGAAGGTTGGACTCGAGTGCGACGTCTGATTTCTTGTGTTTTTGTGGTAAAATCTGGACGAGCAGCTGAAATAAATCAGGCGAGTGGAACAGAGAGGTAACATCATCTTTTATAGACTTCTTGTTGTCATCAATCTCAGTGGCGAGAGTGAATTATCACAACCACAAAAAAGATCTATGTTTTCCGAGTTCCAATAACCGCCCGAGTCAGAGACAGATATATATTTATTTTCTCATAAGCTGGAGCTGCCAGCGCTGAGCGATACGCATCATTATTGTTTTGTGAGATTGTAGTTTATGCCGTCGCCGCGCCGCTTCTCAAATGAAGGAACAGATCAATTTCACCCAGACACGTAAGCACACATAAGGAATACAGCGGAGAAGCTGCGGCGGCGGCGGGACGAGGACCATCCTGCCCCGAATCACCATGACTCCATTACAGCCTGATGATGCAGCCGCCATGCACGGCCTTACTGCAGACTCACACTCACAACAACATCAAGTAGAGGTGAGCTAAATAAATCACACTGATAAGACACAACAAAGACACAAACACATCTAACAGAGGGAAATGAGAGCAGGGTTTGGGTTTTTACTGACACAAAGGCTACGTTCACACTGCCATGCTGAAGTGACTCAAATCGGATTTTCTGCCTTAATGTGACACAGATCTGATCTTTTCAGGGCTGTGTGGACACGCAAATCTGATCTTTTCAAATCAGTCACTTTCATATGTGGTACTAAATCCGATACGTATACGATTCGCGGCCATGCGACCTGAATGTGAACGCTCAGATCGGAATTCATGTGGCTTTTTGCTTAGACGAATCATCAGCCTGCACCGGCAGCGCGGGAAGGTAAAAATGGAGGAGAGCTGTGATAACAGAAAACGCTAGCCGCCTGACTTTTTTTCTCCTTTTCGACCTGCTCATGTCCAGCTGATTCACTGCTTCACGTCCTCCAGAGCAAAGTGCGATACATGCGTGAGCTACTAACGCCTCCATTTTTAATGCCATGAGTCGTCCCACAGATATGACGCTTTTTGTTGTTGGTGACGCAGTTGACCCGTGTAAAAACGTATCAATGTGCGCATGCGTGACGTTTCGGAGGACCGATCAGTTCACATTACAGTCAGACACAGGTCACTTGTAGTTATGAATGTGAACCGTCAAGATAGACAAATCCCATCTGAGCAAAAAATCAGAATTGAACGATGGGGCTGGCAGTGTGAACATCGCCAAAGAGTCATCAGCGTGTTTTAGCTCCTGCTGTACAAAAAAATCAACCATCTTCACTGTGGACTCAGGACTGGGATTCAGTACACACAGCATACAGGCAGACGCATCTCATTCACATTGTTACCACCAAACATTTAATACATGAGACAGTTGAATAAGAAAGAAAGAAAGCATCTACTGTACTCAACAAAACTGTGCTCAGACATGAGAGCTGAATAATATAGTTGAACAAAAGAGAGAAAGAAACTGTGCTGCAGACAACAGTATTGAATATTAGTGTTGAATAGTGGAAAAAGAAAGAAAAAAGGGGGAAAGAAATAGGAAAAATCTGCTGTACTCAGAAGAGAGTTAAATAATGTCAAAGAAAAACACAGAGAGAAAATGTACTGCACACAACAATACTGATGTCAAAGTTTAGAAAGTTGAAAAACGGAAGGAAAGAAAGAATAAATTAATGAAAGCTGATGTGCAGAAAGAATGAAATATTGCTGTTACTCAAATATTAGATGGTTATTATTAATGAAAAATAAATGAAAGAAAAAAAATACACAAAATTATTGAACACAAACCTTAGTCACACAGTATAGAAAAATGAAAAAGAAAGACAGCTGCTCTGCTGCACTCGCTCACGAGAGAAGTTAATATTATAGAAAAATGAAAGAGAGCAATCCCACACACACTCAAACATGAGAATTAATAATACAGTAAATACAAACATAAATAGACATGAAGAAAAAATGAAAGAATGAAAAGAAAAACTACTTCAGTTCATACAGATGCAATGTTGTGTCCCATGTGTTGTACTGCACACAGCAAAATGAACATGAGATCTCAGACATGAAGCTCTTCAAAAAAATAATAAATAAATAAATAAATAAATAAATAAATGCCTCTCATTTAATCACACACACACAAGTCCAGCAGGTGAAGTGTGTGTGTGTGTGTGCTACTTGTTCATGACCCCGGGCCGGAGTCTGTGTGTATATGTGTTGTGTGTTTGGTGAGGTTGCAGCAGCGGCGGTAATGACAGTAATAAATGCAGGACCGGTCGAGTCGCCGCTCGGATGCGCGCTCGCTCCACTCGAGGGCAGGATTCTATTAGTGCCCCACTGCCCCCCCGGACCTCCACACTGCCCCTCTCGGCTGCTTGCCCCCCGTCCGTCCGCACTACACGGCTGCTGCTGCTGCTACTGCTTGCCCCTCGCAGCGGCGTCGTGCCCCGGCGGGCCGCAGACTCTGAGCTCATTAGCCGGGCGTCTCCAAGCAGCCTCTGGCGCACACACACACACACATCAGCATTGTCTTTTATTCCTAATGAGATTGGATGATCAGCGCGGCTGACTGGAATACTCATACAGCCGAGCCTGTGCTCTGGAACTCAACACCAACACTGCTGCTCTTTGTCTCGGAGAGGGGGAGCGAGGAGGTGATGGTATGGGAGGAGGAAGAGGAGGATGAGGAGGAGGAGGACGACGAAGAGGAGAGGAGAGAGAAGGATGAGGAGCAGGAGGAGAAGAAGGATTAGATGGATGAAGAGGAGGAGGGATTTCAAGAGAAAGAGGAGCAGGAGCAGAAAGAGGAGGAGGAAGATGAGCAGGAGGAGGATGAAGAGGTGAAGGAGGAGGAAGAAGAGGAGGAGCAGTAGGAGAAGGATAAGAAAAAGGAGGAGGAGGAGGATTGTATTTTTCT
Source organism: Distichodus sexfasciatus (assembly GCA_032718565.1). NCBI lineage: Eukaryota > Metazoa > Chordata > Actinopteri > Characiformes > Distichodontidae > Distichodus > Distichodus sexfasciatus. The sequence continues at coordinate 120,820 of JAVGVS010000449.1, read as the reverse complement.
TCATATGTTTGTATCTGTAATGTAATATCACTTCCTGCTGCACTCTCTTCACTCGCTGCACAACATTTCCACACGTTTCTCTTGTTACACTTAATTGAACACTGTAAATGTTGTGTTTCTCATTAATGCTGGCCTGCAGTGCGTTAGTAATGCGGGTCAGGAGGAGGTATTAGAGCGCAGGTCAGTCGGGTTCCGGCGGCCGGTCAGATCCTGATCAAACAAATTAGGCAGCTTCAGCGTTCCCTCTCTCGCCGTAATGAGGCTGTGATGCGTGGACGGCGGCGCCTCTGTCAGTCTCGTAAACAGCACAGAGAAGCACAGACACGGAGCGGTGTGTTGCTGATGGGGCGCTCATGGCACTCACACTGATGTCTACGTGTCTGTGTGTGTGTGAGTGAGTGTGTGTGACACCTGCTGAATGTGAAGCGACCTCTAAACGTAGATGCACAAGATCAGGACACACTGCAATATGAGCATTACTCAGTCCCTCCAGGATTTCACAGGTCTTTTTTGAGATTGTTCCAGACTAAAATGCCTGGTTTTGTGGCAGTTTTTTTTAAAAAATTGTAATGAAAGTTGCGTTGTTTTGTTGCAGTAAAGTTGTGGGAGCAAGTCAAAGTTGGCAAAAAATTGCAATTTTTCCACCTTTATAATGACTCTTTAACAATGAATTAAAATAAAGGAAACAAAATCAACTCATATTTTATTAACCTTTAAGCATTTAGTTATTTTTGAAGGTAAATGTGAGACGTCTTCATCACACATTTCCAGCATCTTCTAAACATAACAAGGAAGTGAGTTCCCTGACGTAAGGCCCAATGTTTCGCAGGAAACGATGATGATTGGCCAAAATTGAGGAAAAGTTGTGGTAAATGGTCAAAATTACACGGTAGTAATGAATTGTTGAGATTGCAATATTATTATTATTATTATTATTATTATTATTAGTGCATTTTAGTAGATAAGTAGCATTATATTATTTGGTCTGCATATATATATATATATATATATATATATATATATATATATATATATATATATATATATATATATATATATATGTTATCTGGCTGATATGTTAAATCAATTATTCAGTCAATTTATCTATCTAATAATTATCATTTATCTTATTTAGACTGACGCCTTTGAAGTACTGCTAAAATGATACTAAGTGGAACAAAACATTTTTATAAATGTTTTGAACTATAAATACAATTTGCAGAGATTAGAAGAAGAAAAAAAGAAAGAGAAAGAAGTGAAGAAGAAAAGATGGAAGGAAAGTGTAATTCTATCATCTAAGTGTTTAACAGAGCTGAGACAAAATTGTGTTTGTCCTTAGTTATATTACTAATAAATATAATATAATATAGTATATTTATTATATAATAAAATATTTTATATATAGAATAAATAAACAAATAAATATCACACCTACAGGCCCTTCTACGGAATACTTAGTTAATGATAAGAGACCCAGTAATACAACATTATTCCAAATACACAACTTACAAGCTGCCAGAGCTCTAAACAGGACATATGATATTAATAATCATGTATATGACATTCAGCTCAACCGACACATTAACATTAGTCAAGTCAAATTATTAAGTATCAGTACCAAATGATTTTCCTTTTTTGTTTGGTAACTTATTATCTGGTGCCGTGTTTATGGAAAAATACTGTGATTCACCTGGAATCTGTGAACACCATGAAATATTAATAACCCCAAAGAAGGATCTTAAATTAGGGAGAGTCCTTAGAGGATAGAGGGAGAGAGAGAAGGATCAAGCATTAAAACAACATCATTAGAATACAGCCAAGCCCTGAGGAGAATGGGGCAACGGATTGTTGATCATTTACACTTTATTTAATGAACAGTCGACGATACGCAACTTCAATATTGGCAAAACATTGTAATGAGGCAATTTTGCTGCAAATTTGCGCAACCTCCGTTATTTCCTAAACCGGATGAAAAGGCTGATTATACTCACAGTGCACCACGTCAACAAATTGGGATTACACGAGTCTTAAAGATTATTACACTCCCAATTTCTTTTGTTAACATCTTTATTTATTTGTCGGCCACCGGGGTAGTGGTGGCACTTCCAATATATAGTGAAATTCTGCTTTTGTTGACCTTCTGATTGGTTTTAAACCACTGGTAGTTACAAAACATGTTCTGCCACTGAAATAGCATATAACCTTGCGGTGCTAAAGTCCTTCTTAGTAGTTATGGTTTCCCTATTTGGCCACAAGGGAATGGCGCGCCACCGATGAGTTGTTATTCTCTATTTTTTTGTCATACGGGTAATCACCAGTAAAGGCAGTCATTTCTGTTTTGCTCACAAGGGGACATCATCACTCAGGCTGCCATTCCTAATTTACACAGGGAATGACTATCATTATCACTCTTTATTTTTGGCCTGAGGAACCACCATTAAGACTGTCATTCCCTATATTTGTACAAGGGCTGATCTCTATTAAGCAGAACTGTGCAGTACTTTTCATGTTTGTATTCCTGATGTGAGTTAATACTATTTCAATAGTTTAACAGATAGCTCAACTATAATCAGCAGAAATATTTTTAAACAACCTCATCATTTCTCCTTTTTAACTTTTTCAACTATTTTTATTTACATCATTATAGACACTTATCAAACAACTTCATTGCCCAATTTGAGGACAGTGACTCTGGACCAACTTTTGATTAGGAGTTAACACAGGGATCATGGTGGTAATGAAGGAGGTAGGATTTGAACCAACAACCTCTTAGTTCAGGCGTCGTATCCAACCACCCACCCATCTGTTTATTCATTGGTGCTTTCTAGTTCATGTCTGTTCTTCAAGCCTGTAAAACTACACATCAATCAACAACAGCTAATCAAGTATAAGTGGGGCAGTTGGTAGTGTAACGGTAGACCCACTGTGATCAAGGTGCTCACAAACCCTGGATCTGGATACTTCTGAGATACTCAGAATTCACTTTGTCCACAAGCACTGGTCTCAGTTTGATGTCAAAAAGCTAACTAGTGCTTCTTAACAAATAGGTCAAATACAGAGGTGACATTTTGTTGTAGTTCACTGTTATTTCAATAATTTCCTGAACAAAACCTCATCCCACTTTACCTAAGCTGCCTTGCTATCAAATAAGTTCTGGCATGTAATAAGCCCTGTTAAAGAAAAAGTTAGAAATTAACAGAATATATTCTCTTGCTAACTTCCTGTAATTATCGTTGTTCATATGAAATTTTCTGGATATTCTGGTCATTAAACTTCAGACAGTTTTGAGACTCTGTGCATATTCACTATCTCTACCCCTATCCAACTGGCCGCCCTCGGCCTCATTGAAGATTTGTCCAGGGAACTCCTCCAGCACTTCTTTAATCCATTTCTGGCTGAAGTGCCCCCTTTTATGGCGATGATGTAAGAGCACGGTTCCTGCATAGCCTTAAATATTCTTTAATCGTATTGCTCAACAGTAAATTTCTCACGGTGACATTTTACTTGCGCTCTCTTTAAGAAAGCGTGACTTATGCAGTCTTTTTCCAAACAGGTTCCAAAAAGAAAAATACTGGCAGTCTCTATTTATCCTTACAGCCGCCACCGGCGTGACAGCGGCTCCGCAGCGAAACTTCACCGCGAAAGGAGGGAGTAGGTCAATGTTATAATTCGACAGTATATTTTACACTCTTTACTTCATATCAAGCTGTAGGGAACTTTTGAAATCATACTGTATGTATCCTTATATAGATCTTTTAAGTGGTGAATATTTGTGATTGTGGAACACAACCTGGCACAACACACAGTGCTTTTCCTAATAAGCAATAAACTCCGTATGACCATATAATGAAGCAGCAGTGAATTGGTTTGTGTTGGCAGCATAGGGGGCAGTGCATAAGGATGTTATCTAACTGGCAATGAGTACCTCAATTGGTACCTTTACCGACGGGACTTGAACTGATGGGGTCCAATCACTTTGGGTCCAACTCTCTTTCCGTTGCCCACTACCAACTGCCCCAATCTTGTAGCAGACTTTGCAAATTACTGACTTTTTGCTAAAAAAAGTAGGCATGTAACAATACATCAATCTACATCAATGCGTTGATTCTTTTATTAAGTTTTTAACTTGTTTCTTTAAATATCAGATTAATCAATCATAGATCCAATGTTCATCACTGCCTTACTGGATGAGATATTTCTCTTGTCTTTCCAATTTTGAAGAGTGCTTATGAGAAATGGGCCTCTGTGTCACATCATATTTATACCCCAGAAGCACAGGAAGTCAAAAATTACAAATTAAAAGTTCCTAGACACTCTCATCAACTCATAAAAGGATAGTATCAATTTTACTTGAGTTAAAGGCTGGGTGTTTTCTAATTTATCAGTGTCAGAATAATATTTCAGTGCAAAACAAAAAGTATATATTTTAACATCTTTATTAAGGGATTCAGTAATTAGGGGCCAGTGCTGTCTATATAAGTTTCTTACAATAATTTGCACATGTACAGTACATATACCCACAAATCATATATTTTACTTTAATTTCATTTATAAATTCATTATACTGGTTATGTATAATCTTGAATGCTGGAATTTTATTTTATATTGTGAAAGGTTCAGATATGTTTGCTATTTATCCCCAATTGCAGACAACAATAGCAATTTCCTGAAACTCAAATTGCAAAATACTGATCATGATTACTGAGCTTTCAACAAATATTGCCAACCTCAAAGCTAAAAATTCTTAAAATACTTCACTTTATTTCTAATGAATATAGGTTTATGAGGGCTTACACTCATAGTATATAATAATTATAACAGATATCAATTCACTTGACTCTGAATATATATTTATATATTTTTATATAAACATTTTTTTTTACTTTATCTGTCATTAACTTCCAATGTGTAAATTCTAATCAAAATCAAACTGATTAGCAGTTTTGGGGATTATTGAAGGTGCATTTATCTTCATGTTGAACCTTGTAGCAACAAATCTTAATCATGAGATGATCAACAGACGTGGAAACCTTGTCCACTAGAACTACAAATCCTCCTCTCCTACAAAATTCTAGCCTTGTGATTTCAGTGTCTACTTAACAGGCTACTCTTTGTCTCAGGATTGTAAGATTTGCAGAAATCGATGACAGCGGGCTCACATCAAGCTCTCAGCCTCTCGGTACAACATGTTCGAGCTTTTGGAACAAGCACACACACACACACACGGTTGTTATTATGGTGGATGGACCGCGTCGTGTCGGGCCACAACCGGCATCAAACTCCGTCAAGTCACCGCCGGGTAATCGCCGGTTTTAAGTCGCCAGCACGTGTAACCCTTGATTTCTTGTAGAAATGCAGTCGAGTGTGAAAAAATAATAAGTGACCGGAGCGGCTGATCTGTATCTGGGAGGAGGATAAAAATAATAAAAACCGGCCAGGCTCGATAAGCGAGATACAAATCAAACGCAAAGACACAGTTGGCGAGCGCGGTTTCAGGTCAAACGAGGCCTCATGAAGTTCAACAGATTAAAAAAAGCGGTCGCGGCTTTGCTGGTAGCGATAAACAGCCTCAACAACTGTTTAAAATCCTTAATTCAAATGAGGTTTAAAAATAAAATATAGGCTTTGTAAGGCTCAATTTCATAAATGTGAGATCTATTTGCTGACAGTAGACACGACATAAAATAATCACATTGCAAACGGTTCAATCGAGTCATTACTCTGATTAGACTGTATATATTCGGAAATCCACTTATTATAGAATATGTGTAAAATATAAAAACGTAAAGGCCAATAGTGTTTGTCTGACACTAACAGACAGTAGCGCTGATGCCCTTTATCCATTACACATGATATTCTCCCTCACATTTGAGCAAAGATATTAAATCAGGTGGCTCCCGCTTCTGCTTTCCTTTTAAATAAATGAAGCTTTCTGATTAAGAGGCTGGGATAAAGGCTGAGCAAATGTCAGTGTGCAGAATAATTGAAGAAAGCTGCAAGTTCGGCCTTACTTAACATGAATACCTGCTCATAAACACGTTTATTGAAACCAGCACACTCAAAAGCAGCTGGAAAAGGTTCAGATGATTCCAGCTTTAAAACTTCAGGTAAAGTGTGTTTCTTGTGACATCGAGCAAGTCATATAACTTCTAAAAGCAAGGAAAAGCTGGAAATAGATGCGTTGACTTTTACACTCTTTCAAAAAGCAATGATTAACCTCTCTAGGGTTAACATTAGGGTTAAATTAAAAATATTTGCTTAAAAGAAACTGTTTATTCATAATTTAAAATTTGAAGACTGTTATATCAAGTTAGGAGTAGAGTAGATACATATAAGATAAAAATATAAGAAATTCATAGATGAACCCAAAGATTTACACTTATCACTTATCTCAAAATGACGCATCACAACACATCCTAAAACATGCATTTCTAAGATTTTGTAATAGGCTTTATTTATAACGCAACTAAATTAAGGCTTATTTACATGAATGTGGATATTTTTATAAACACATACTTTTTGATAGGTTTGGGCCTTTCATTTACACACAAACAGAGGAATATAACCACTTCAAACACATACATTTGAGAAGATTTTTCAGAACGCTGGATTCCACGGATACGTGTAAACGAGTAAAACACAGTTTTCTTAAAATGCTGAGGTCAGGGACGTCACTGGGATTGAAAGATAGTTGGGTTTAACCTCGGTGTGTCCGGTTAGGAGTTAACTTTAAATTTATGCTGCCACAGTAGCGATATTTTTCATCACACCTACTTATGCTTCATCAATTAATTAATTATTTGAAGAGCATTTATCAGGAGCTGTTATCTGGCTCACTTTCTGTCTTTCTCTGCCTTCTCTGGAAGACCCTGCTGAGCTCAGGAACATTACCTTTGCTTAGCAGAGGAGCAGTGACATGCAGCTTCCACCTGAGTCCATATGCCGCCCACCTGCCTAGTATCCGCGCTGGGAAACAGAACCATCATTTTAATTAGATAATAACTTTAGACCTATTATTATTTATTTCCTCATAAAACCTTGCTGGTTTGTGTTAAGTTCATGCCTCTTTCATTTTCTGATATAAATAAAAAAATCACTGATAGTTATTGGGGGGGCTTCCAGACCTTTTTAAGATAGCTAAAGTATCTCCTAAAAACCTGAAAATGTCCGTGGATGATGTGTTTAGTTCTATTGTGTGCGTGCCTTAAGTACATTACATTTCTTGCATATCAAGTGACCAACCATGAAGAAAGCTACTGCATGCATTGATGCGCTAGGCATATCACTTACTTAACAACAAGCATGAACAAGTGGTAAACATTCGAGTTTGGAATCATTTTGTGTTCTAGTGTGTACTGAGACTTATTTTAACGAAATGTGAAAAACGCAATTTAAAAATAATCGTATTATAAAAATATGCATTATAAAAATCAGCATATGTGTAAACAGGCTCTAAAATTAATCTTTTAGCATTACTGGTCATTGAAAGACTAAAATGAGTTATATATGTGTATTAAAGTTTATTACTGCATTATTACGAGTCATTACTCGTTTTTAATGTTTAATAATATACTTAAACTGATAAAAACATTCATTAACTTTATGTAAATTTGGTAAATTCCATATTTTACCTTTAAACCAGTGTCTGTAATACATTTGTGTTAATCATATTTCACATTAATATTCTCAAACTTCAACCTAACCTGTAAATATATTTATTCATATATTATAATTTAGAGTTTATTTTTTATCTTTTAACTTGTATTGTTTGTTTAAATTAAAGTCAAAACAAAGAGCAGTTCAAGATACGTTTCACTGCGTGTTTTACATAACTTATACTTATTTTCTTCAACTTCTGCATAACTATGCATGTGACAAAGAATCTTGAATCTTGAAATAAATTAATAAGAGGTAATAAATATAATTATATTTTAGTATTTAATAATATTATTAATGTTATAATCATGACTAAGTATATTTGATAATATGTATTTATTACATTTGTAATGGTTTGAGAAGATTGCAAAGAAGAAAGCTAAAAAAGTTAACTTAAAAAGTGAAAATGAAGCAGAAATCTTGAGAGAAGAAGATGAAGAAGAAAAGGTTGCGATACAAACTATGAGCTTGCTGATGGCAAATCAATCCTGGAATCCTTGAAATTTCTCAAGAAATTCCTGAAGGACATTATGACCAGAACACTTTTTAACCTCAATCATTTGGACACCAGCGCCGGCCGTCTCCCTTTTTCCCACCGTGGGAGACGGCGGCACTTCGTCGGCCTCATCTCATCATCAACACCCCCCCTTCCCCGAAAACCCTCCACAAAACCTGCAAACCCCCTCTCTCCTCCAACCTTCCTCCCCAGGTGGTTACGCCCGGAGAGCGCGCCTGATCAATAGCCTCCTCCGTTTTTATTTGGTGAGGAGAACAAAAAGAGAGAGAGTGAGAGAGAGAGAATAAGATGAGTGTTGAGTGAGTGGAGGTAGAGCTATAAAACTGAGCTCCTCTACTGAAGTTCCTCTCCATAAAATGCGTTTGAATTCTCGCAATTATGATATGCTTTCGGCTTTGAGCGGCGAAGCTGCGGTATTAAGTAAGGACACCATGAAGGTGGAGTACAGTAATGCCTTCTCTCCCGAGACCTTTCTCTCTCTACCTCTACCTTTACCTCTCCTAACAAAGTCAGCCCCCAACACAGGCGAGCGAAAGAGGGAACGCTCTGAAAAGTTTTTATTCTTCTCTCACCCTCTCACTCACTCTCTCACTCTCTCTCTCTCTCTCTCTCTCTCAGTTCTTATCTCCTTTTTGTACAAAGTCATTTAAATGTCAATCAAATCAATTTCATGTATATTTCATCATGCCGTTCTCCAAGTCAACAAGTTGTAGTGAAACTGGCGAAGTCGTACCGGAGTCGCGCGGTCGGAGTTGGAACGGGTTGGAGTCGATGTCGGGTAGAGGAAAGAAAAAAGTGACTGTGTGTGTCTTGATTAAGAGCTGCTTGAAGGTCCCCGCTGCAATATAAATAACGTTGCAGATATATTTGCATAAAAAGTAGAGCATAAGAAATTAAAAGGGGGTAAAACAATAACATATGAAAGTGAGTGATTATTTGTCATTGTGAACACAGCACAGCACACAGTGCACCATAACCACATGTGAGCTCTGCATTTGACCCATCCGTGAAGCAGCAGTGGGCAAATTTTATGGTGCTTGGGGATGGTACCTTGATGATGCTCATGAGTGCATCAGTGTTACCTTTATCAGCCTGGGATTCGAACCGGTAACATTCCAATAACCGGGAGAAAGCCCTATCCCTGAAACGCTTACGCTATCAACATATTTATTTTCTCTGACTTCTCTTCCACACTGTACTGCATTACTGCACACGTGCATAGTCATTCATTCTCACCACATTCAGGTTTCACAGTTGGTTATTTATTCAAAATCTATTTCACATATTCTCTTCATGAATGTCAAGACTTTCTCAGTCTTCTGTACAGGTTAACAATGTAAATAATGTCGGTACAATGTTGCACATTTAGTAGTGTAATGGTTAGAGAGTTTGCCCCGTGATCAGAAGCTCGCAGGTTCGAATGCAGAGGTCATATTTGGTTGTGGTGCACTGTGTGCTGTGCTGTGGTGTGTTTACAATGACAAATAATCATTCCCAAGTTGCTCCAAGGAGACTGTCCCTGTAATCAGGAAAAATGGAAGTTGCTCTGGGTTAGAACGTCTGCTAAATGCTGCAAATCTAAATGTGTAGAATATATTTGAAACACCAGACTCCAGGATCTTGTGTGTGTGTGTTGATGTGATAATAAGTAGCATTATGAAAGCACAAAGAGGTTTCCAGACTACTGTACTGTCTTGTGTGTGTGTGTGTGTTTTATAAGGCAGCATGACACAGTATGACATATAGCATCCATTTTTTATTCTGAGTGTGTGTCAGAGTGAGAGAGAGAGAGATGGTATAAGACTTATTACACTGTAAAAGTAACAAGGACCCAACTGACACATTCTCCTCCCTCTCTTTCACCATCTCTCCTCTCACACACACACAAACGCACTTTCACACACACATACCTCTTTTTCCCCATGCTTTATTTCTCTTGTTCTCCCTCCCTTTTTCTTCTCCTTGCTTTCGTTTCCCCGACATCGAGCATCACCTGTCACTGTGAAGCTGTTTGGTTTGTTGTTTTCATGGTGACTTTCTTCCCAACTCCAGGTGGATTGTGTTTTTCTCTCTCTTTAACAAGTAAAAAAGTGCCTATAGGAGCTGGAGATGATGCCTGCAGTTTTCTCTCCACCTCTACAACTCTCTCCCTCCATCTCAATCCTCCAGTGTCTCCCCCCCGCATCCGACTCAATCAATATCTCACACTGCGCCCGGGGGCCGCCACGCACAAACTACTACATCCAATTTACACACAGAAATAAGCAACTTTGCGCCAGGTACCGAAACGCGCCCCAAAACAAAACGGCACAGGAGAACGGGGAGGGGGGGGGGTTATTTCTTTTGGGGGGGCATGAGACGGGGTGTTGTTTTTTTTTCAGAGGAGAGCGCATGACCCCCATTTACATTGGGATAGAATTGCAGCTCCAGCCGGCGGCACACAACGGGCCGGGTGACTAGCTGCAGTTGCCGTGGTGCCCGCCTCCTCCTCCTCCTCCTCATCTTCCTACTTATTGTCATTGTATTGATGGGGAGATATTTGGGGGTGTGAGCTCACACCTCGACGCGGCGCTCTGATGCGTTTTGGGGCGGTGGTTTTATTCCCCAAAACGCCGGCGTGAACTCGGTGTCTTTATCTGCTCTCATCTCTGAGGAACGCAACTTAAAACACACTGGCTGCGAGCTAAACTCTTTCTCTACACATGCTGCATTTATGCTCATGGAGAGATTTCAGACAGACATAGAAAATTTTGTGTGTGTGATGTTTACCTGTCATGAAGAGGACAAAATTAGTTTTTCATATTGAAACCAAATACCAAAGATACCCTGTGTTTTCCTCCATTTCATTTACAAATTTAAAATGTATATAAATCCACAAATAAGGGAATAAGACTCTAAAAAAGTGTTATAAATGATTTAGAATCAGGTTGTTCAGGAGGATGAAGACGGTTTGTATGTCATTAATAAGCAGTAATATTACTTTAACAGTTGTGCTACATTGATGCAGGATCACTATTTGATGAGATGTGTTTTACACCTTATAATAATTGCCAGATATAAATGTCAGTAACGCATCAATAATTAGTGATAAATATGCCATTGTCAGGGATCTGGTTAGGATATGACATGAAAGACAGGCGTTTACAATCTTCCAGCGACCAGGTTAGGCGGCTTTCAGACTGATCACGATTCGGACAGTGATCTGGTTAGGATTTGAACTGAATGCCTCACTTTCACAATTCGACAGTGATCTGGTTAGGATGTAATGAATTGCTACTCGTTAGCCGTTAGCCCGTGTAGCGTGGTGGTTAACCCAAACGCAGTTGAGAGCGCGAGTAGGCAGGATGCCATGCGAGTTGATATAAGAACTCTTACACGAAGAGTAAGGATTACCACTATAATCCGTGTTCTAAACAACACACACTCTAACAAAGAGATGAAGCCAGTAACTGGTTCAGGTTGAATCGGAATGAGGGCCAGGTTGACTCAATGGCAGAGCATCGCGCTGCGAGGAAGTGAAACCTTTTATACACTTTGAACCGCGACCGGCCGCATCCCAGTCCAACTACTGGCCACGGGAGGGAGTGCGTGTGACAGCCATGAACCATCAGGAAGGACAGGGGAATCATCAGCTCAGACGGCAAGGTTGGTTTAGACAGCTAACTGATATCTGATATCTAGTAACTCATCAACTCATCAGCATCAGTTAACAATGAAGAACACTGGCACCCAAGCGTAAATCTGCTCGTGTTTTAATAGTAATAACATGAAGGATGAGATGAGCTGAGACACTAACAAGATCTGAGATCTTATATTTACTGTATTAGTTTTTATTAGAATATTAACATTAAGAAGTGGGATTTTTTTTGCAATTTGCAATATACTAGCATTTTGCTGTGCTTCAAGTTGTTCATGTTTTGACGTGCATTGTATTTTGTGCGACAGTAGTATTGGGAGATAGTGGAAAAAAAAAAAGTGAAAGTTAATGATTATTCGTCATTGTGAACACACCATAGCACAGCACAAAGTGCACCACACCCAAATGTGACCCTCCACGGCAAAACCAGTCGCTTGTCGCAATGTAGGTTTCCAAGAAAAATGACAGTTTATGTTGCGTGGGGTAAAATTGTGGATTTTTTGGTTTTAGTGTTTTGAAACAGTGGAAGGTCTATACTGTACTGTTGTGAATAAATTTGGCTGAAAAACTTACCCTTTCCATCCTAAAAACGTGACTTTCTTGAGGTGAGGAATTCAATTCCAGCAGAATGTTAAAAGTTTCTGTTTTGACCGCTCTACTTCAATATTTACGCTAAATCCACTGGTTGACTAGCGTGAAGATATTTCTCCGGAATCCATCTCCGTCTCCCGAGTTCAGTTAACCTAACGCAGGTAGGCTATCCGTGTGGCTGTGAATGCAGCGTAGGCTACCGTAAATGCAAACATAGCCGCGACCGCACCAAGCGTCTGTGAGTGCTACGGCGATAGTCAACTTCAAAGGCAGATTTCTCCGTTTCTCACTTGGCGTGACAGGAGAAACCCGACTCCTTTGAATGTTGATATCTCAGTCATATGTCGTCCCATTCATTCAATATAGGCATTGTTTTGAAGGTTGATTTATGCCCTTTCATGAAAACATAATAACTCAATTTTGAAAATTTGCTACAAGTGACTGGTTTTGCCGTGGAGGGTCACATATGTGAGGTCTACATTTGACCCATCCGTGAAGGAGCAGCGGGCAGCCCGGGGAGCAGTGCTTGGGGATGATGCCTTGTTCATGAGAACCTCAGTGGTAACTTCACAAGTCGTGGATTCGAACCTGCGACTTCCTGATTGTGGGGCGAACACTTGACCATTACGCCACCAACTGCCACAGTGCTGTAGTTTTGGCAGCAGGAGTCACTTTTGTGTGAAGTGTTTTGCACAGAAAGTTCACTGATGTGTTCAGATGTGTGTTTGTTAAGGTCACAATGTGACGTGTTTTTAAAAAGTGGGCACGGTATTGACTTGTGAAGTGTGAAAATGATTGTAAAAAACTGTAATGCTGTGTATATAATTTTTCATATTGAAACTGTTACAGATCACATACTCATTAAGTGTAAAACACAACTCTAAGACCGTAACTGTAGGCTGAATACAGCATGTAACGTAATTGTCTCTCTTACATCTCTTTCTCTGGCAGTTGGTGGCGTAATGGTAGGGTGTTTGGCACATGATCAGAAGCTCGCAGGTTTGAATCCAGGACATTTAAAGTTACCACTGAGGTATTCATGCGCAAGGTACCGTCCCCAAGCACTCCTCCCTGGGCGTTAGTTCCTCCATGTCAGCTGCCCACTGCTCCTTCACGGATGGGTCAAATACAGAAGTCACATTTGGTTGTGGTGTGCTGTGCTGTGGCGTGTTCACAATGACAAATAATCACTCACTTTCTCCTTCTATAAAATATACATATTTCTATGTGCCTCATTTGTTTTTGTACTGTTACAGTTTTCCTGATGAAGCACCTGATTTAAGCATGTGGAACAGTGTGTATGGTGTGTTACAACACTTACTGTGACTGTAATTGCAACTTACAGATTCACCTGCTCATTTCTATGACTTAAAAATCTAATTGAACGCTTAATTATGTTTAAACTCATGAAAGTTAGCTAAATTTTATGGCTTTTAGTTTTGGTTTGGAGTAAATAAGAGAAGCAGTTCAACACAAATTCTTCAAATCATTCTTTTAACAGTGTTGGGTTTGTAGAAGCTTCGATATTACATATATCTTTGTGGAAGGACCTACAGAGATTGTAAGACGTTTGTGTGTGTGTCTGTGTTTTGTGAAGCTCGAATAAGACAATTTTTCCCTTCTAACCATTTTCACCGTGCTGATGTGCTTTAAACGTCACACCTTGAGCTCTCAATCTCACAGCCGTAATACAACGGGGGAAACTCCAACATGCAAAACACACACACAAACAGACACACACACACACACCAAACAGTTTACGCTCAGCTGTGTTACGTGAATCAAGACGGGAAAAAAACTCGCCTCAATTATCACCGGCTAAAGGAAAGGAAGCGTTACGAGAAACACATTCACACTCTCCCCAAACCGGGCCGAGTCCCTTTACAGCCGCGTGTGAAAAGCCCGTCCAGCCGCCAGCTTGTGAATAACAATCATTTATTTTGTGTGTGTGTGTGTGCGCACGTGTGTGTGTGTGACAGAAAGAAGGATGAATGGTGGGACAGAAATGTATTATTTATCGCCGCTGAGTGTCAGGCTCGACGGCCCGACTTCGACCCCCTCCTTTTTCTTCCCCGCCTTCTATTCGTAAAAACTTCATTTCGCTTGTAAAAAAAGAGAATAAAATAAAAATGTCTGGCCGACCATGACAGACCCCCAATTACGGCTTTGTTCGAGTGCTTCTGAAAATGAGAACGAAATCGAATTTGTCACTTTAAGGCAACAGCAAAATGACAAATTTGATTTATTCCTCATTTTCAGAATTAACTAAACTTAGCTTTGTAAGTTCACATGGACAATTTGGAGATGCCAGATTAACTTAAGTCTGTAAATTATAATTACGGTTTAAGTGTAACCAACTCTTAACTTAAACACTTAAGTTCAACTGCTGCCTTAAAATTTGAAGTGAAATCTGACTGCATACACTAATTATTTTAACTCATGATCTTAAGCCTAGTTTTAGCTTGGTGCTGTTCTCAGTAAGAAATTTCCATTTAGAACGTTATGTTCTAGTATTTACCATTTGAATATTCAAGTTCATTTTTGTTAAAACCCAAATTTATGATTTTAAGCCAATTTTTAAGTTTTTAAAGCTTTAAAGTTTCATAGAAATTAAAATTTGAAGACGTGAGATTAAGATTGTAAATTACTTTACTTGCTTTAATCCACTTTAAGTAAAAATACATTACATAAAACCAAGTTTATGCTTTTACATTTATTTCACAACAGTTACAGCCCACATTACATATATAACTGTATATCACCACACTCTGCACATATATACTGTAGTTACTCGGGAATGCTTTCACATTTACATGCCAAATGTGTTTCTTTTTCATTTTCATTAGAATTTCAAACTTTTTAAGTCAATGTAATGATTTTAAAAGAAAATTTGAGATGTCAGGTTAACTTGCACAGATCAATCTATACTAAGTAACTATAACCATGTTTAAGAGTGAATGTGTTAGTATATTACACACAGTTAAACATTTTTCTATCTGGTTTAACTTAAAAACTTAACCGTGATTGCTAGCCTACAAATTCAAGTTAAATCAACTGAATATTAGCTCCTTTGCTCACTGTTGGAAATTTCACCTAGAATTTTGAAAACTTCAAACAAAGTCAAAGTCAAAGTAAACGTTATTGTTGTCTCTGCTATATACTGTACAAGCTTACAGAAAGAGGAGACGACGTGGCTCCAGTTTTAACAGTGCAAAGAACAAGGAACAAAGAGCAAATAAGGCACATAGAGTAAACAATATATAAATAGAATATAAAATATACACTTTAAACTAGGAGTAGGAAGAGAGACTATTAGGTGACATGCTGTATTCAGCCTACAATTACGGTCTTAGAGTTGTTTTTTTACACTGAACGTGTATAAAATTCGTAACAGTTTCAATATGAAAAAATCTATACAGACAGTTTATTAAATAAATCAGTCTCTTTTATAAAGTCTGAAAACAAATTGTAATTTTCAAATCAAACCGTTTGCTAAAACAAAATGTTATACTAGATTCAAATCCTATGCATATGAAACAACTAGAAGTTAACAGGTTAAGTTAAAAATTGCATGATAAAAACTAAAGAGTAAGAATAAAATTTATGCTATAGAAATACATATTATCTTATAAGATTTATACATTTGGACAGTGACTCTACATTTTCTGTTCTCTTCATTTGAAGCCAAAATGCACGATCAAAATGACTCGTTATTCTGTTTTTCATTTTAGTTTTTGACATCATAATTGGAAGAAAGACGTCCTCTTTCTGCTGTCGTCTTTCCATGCCAAATTTCATTTCTTTCCCATTTTCAGAATGGGATCCCGCGATCCCGCCGTGTGATCTCCTCGTCGCCGCCATCACTTTTCACGTCGTCCACTGTGTCCCCGTCTACATTCCGGTTGCGTTGTGTTTACTGTATATGCCAATAGTGTAATATTAAACAAAAACACAGTGTCCCGTGTCAGAATGATCGATTATGGCAGCGAGGCAAGGTCACCCCCGAGGAGCAGAGAGCGCTGTCTCTCTCGCACACTTAACACTATATCCGCATTGTATGAGTGTCACCAGCAATCCAATGATTTATTGCTTGGAAGCTTGTGCTCAGGTTTTTTTTTCCTTCTCTCTCCTTCTCTCTCCCTCTCTCTTTCTCCCTTCGTTCCTGCCTGACTTAAATTGCACATTCCGTGGAAAAGGAAAGCCGACGTATTTTAGCGCCCAAATTAGCGCTGTCTGTGGACACCGAGGGCCGAGTCCTTAAAAAAGGACGAAAGAACGACAGGAAGAAAGAGAGAAAGAATGAAACAAGGGAGATGTGAAGACATTTTCTCTATTTCTTTCTGTTTGGTCACACACACACCAAATACCAGTAGCCTTTGTCTTGTTACGCACATGGTGAAGCAATAAAATATTTCATCTTCCTCTCCAGACTGGCATATAAATACAGCGGGATGAAAACATGTGTTTCATTCATTTGTTTATTCATTCATTCATTTGTGCACATTAAACCCTCCAGAAAAAGGCCAAAAAAAGAGGTTGTTTTATTTTCAAAATGTCATTCCAAACCCAGTATTTACTTTTTATTTTGTTTCAGTTTCCAATTTTGTGCTCAAATAAAACAAGAAATAAAAGCAAACGTGTGATCACTTTCCATTTTCTTCTTTCTTTAGTTGCAATTGTGGCAAATAAGTGAGTATTACACACGGTGGATGAAAAATTCCTCCTTTTTACTGGTCATAAGAGTGGATTGTTTGGAGTGTAAATCACACGTTTCCCCATGTAATGATATATTGACTCAACGGGCATTGATTCGACATATGCAGATCAAAAACACTGTCATACGATTTTTATTAAATTCAGTGCAGGAGCCAGTGATCATTATGAGACAATATCATATGCTGATTTAACACCATCACTTCCATTAAGATCTAATCACAAATAGCAACTCAAATATCATTTGACATTTAAATTGACAAACAAACCTCCTGCTCAATACAAACTGTTGTTACAATATGTACGATGTCTAATGGATGTCGTCATTTGGAACCAGCTAAACTGGTACAACATGAATAAAATACTATTTTACTGTGTTTATAAAGATGGCAGTTTCAACTAGCTAGAGTTTCTGATTGGTGTTGAATTGGCAGAAGTTGCATCTGATTGGCTACCTTGCCTGCTCATTACATCACAGTGCGCTCTTGACAGCTGTGTGATGGAGTCAGAGTGAAGAAAGAACTCATGGTCATATTTGTCTAAAAGAAACCAATAGAACTAAGATGTTTGCGTCTAACTTTATATCATGAAAATCAAAACATTTTCAACATCCAAAACCTCATTGAAACCTAATTATTATTATTTGACTTTACATTGTTAAAAAATATAAGCTTCCATATTACTGTTAACATCATATTTTACTCTTAAAGAACATCCGACTGCACAAATATGAAGGATTACTGGATGAAAAAGCTTGGATGTAGTTAGCTACGTTAACTCGGTAGCTTGTACTGTAGTAGCTACTATATTAAAATGGTGTTTTAAGTCGAGTTTAGCTACTTTTAATTATAAATACCTTTTAGCTTGGAAACGTTTAAACATACTGTAGCTTCCCAACATTTGGTGATCTGCTTGTTTACTCCAAGCCTAAATAATAGAAAAAAGGTCAATTCTTGTCATATTTTATTCATCGTCAATAGCTTGTGAATAATTGTGCACTCAAAACAACATTAGCGATGAGCTCATGGTGAAGTTAGGCGGGTTGATTTCAGAAGCCCTGCGATGGCGTGGTGATGAAGGCCTCAAAGGGATTGCCAGAAAAGCCTGGAAAAATAATGGCTTGCCACTTATCAGCTTGTAGTCACCACTCCTCTGAAAGCCATTTGCGTCCGATCGATTAAAAAATAATAATACACGGGAAACATGATGTAATAAAATGGATTGTTAGCTTTTTTTGTTACTTTGTGTAGAGTCTGAAACACACCCATCTACCGAGCAGTGACACTGTAATTATTTAATTGTTTGAAATTGTATTTGTGCTCATGTTGGATGTTGGATTAGCTTCTGAAATGATGCACAATGTGTTTGTCACACAAAGGGACGCGATGAAGTGGCAGCAACACTTTTGGCAAAACTTTTTATGGGAACATGCGTTCCATGTTTTATATATTTTATTTAAGTAGATTTTATTTTCAGTGTTGTGGAAGTTACTTCCAAAATGTAATACCTTATAGTTTGCTATTTCACCAAAATAAGTGTGGAAGTAGGACTTGGCATTGTAAAATGCTAAAATGTAGTTTACTGCAGTTTATTCTACATCCAGTGGAGGGCGATGTGCTGTAGCATCATGATTGTAGACATACACTCTGTAGGTAACAGCTCTTTTGCTCACACAATTTTTCTCTTGTGACAAAGTTCTCGCAGTGTTGGTAATTTTTTAAAATAAGGTCAAAACAGCACTAAATTTTGGCTTAAAAGTGTATAACAAGTATAATATTACTGAGAATATATTAATAATGTCTTATATTACTGTGTTGCAGCAAAAAGTAATACATTACTGTAATAAACATGTTACTCCCCTCCTCTGATTGGTAGACGCAGCTGCGATTGGCCGATTGTTTTCATTCAAATGGGCATTTGAATGGGCAGACGTTAAACAGTGCATGTCTGTGTTCATTCTCAACAGTGAAATGTAAAGGTATGGCTAATGGAGTTAGCATTAATGAAAGGAACATAGGCAGAATAGTTGTGGTTCCTGTGGATAATTAGAAAAACAAACTTGATCCCATTTACTATGGAGTCCATTTTAGTGCACAACTGGGCAACGTTACAGTAGGCTGATCACACCCAGCACACCAACCCAATTTTAAGAAGGTATCTCGATAATAGCCTAACTAATAGTAAGCCCTTCATCCAGCCAGCTTTTTTGAAAATGTAAGCTGGTTCTAAAAGATCTTAAACCCAGACTAAACATGGCAACTGCATTGTTCAAGCCAAGAGTCTCTGTCAGCACTTTGTGAATGCCCCTGAAGGTCAAATTCTAGAATGACCCCTGCTCCCAGCACAGCACTGCTTTATTTTTCCTTCCTTTAGAAGGTAATCAATTTAAATTTTTGCTCTGTGTGTTTTGGTTTTAATATAAAAACAAATGAATAAATGACAGTGGCATCAAAAAACAGGTGTGAATTTAAACGTCATTTCAGTTTATTTCTTAACGACAGTACAGTGTGTGTTGGAACACAACCTTTTGAGCTCCATCTCCTCTCGGTGTATTGGAGCACTCTCAGGGTTTGGTCTTAATGAGCTAGAGAAGGTTTTTACTGTAGAGCTGGATGAATTATTGATAAAGACAAGACAGAGATTAAAACTCACCCTTTTAACCCAGACGCTTTTTATTTTTCCCCCTACAGTTAGAATGGAGTTCGCTACCCACACGGCGAAAAAACAGGTTTAGAAACGCAAACACGTAAAGGCTGCAACCACACACTAAACTAACTAAAATTCATTATTCAGTGGAACAAAAACTCACTCCAGCCCTCAGACACGGGAGAGGGGTTTGGCGCGGTCATGACGGTGATTAAAAGTGATTTTTATTGAGTGTAAAAACGAAGCCGAACAGACGCACTTAATAAGAGGTAATGATGTCGCTCGAGGATTTTAAATTGGAAGTTTTTAAAAAGCCAATTTGGCACATTTCCTCGTTTGTTGTCACCCCACGATTAATTGTGAAAGCGGCCGATGTTGCACGTGATGGCGTCAGATCAGTTTCGACACAAACAGGAGAAAGGAAGCTGTATTTGTGGCTAAAGGGCAGATTTGTGTTGCCCTGGATTTCTAATTGAGGTGAAATTATTCATTGAAGGTTTGAAAATCACACCGCCCACTGTTCCCTCGCAAATGGCTCAACTGTCTGGGGCTTACAGAATTTAACATGTAAATTGCAGAAGAACACAGAAATCTTGCTCCCAGTCCCAGTAGATGGAGATTAAAATCGAATGTGCGGCTGCGACTTCCTCTCCCCGCCTGACATTGTTGTGGTGGAAAAAAAACTCCAAAATGAGATGTAAGCAAGGTGTAGATGGAATGCTTAATGAGGTGTTTAGCGGAGTGCGAGGCTCGTCTTTACCTACTTAACAGGTTAACTTAGGAGCTTCTTACGGCTCTAGCAGTCCTACGCTGCTACATTATCACCAAATCAACACGTGTTATGAGGTTTCACAGAGTAACGGCTCTGGAAAATGCACTCTGAATTGTCTTTAAAAATATACTAACGGTCTTCTTTGTGTTATAATTTTTTCAAATGGATTTAAACATATTTAACACTGGAAAAGGTTGAGACAAAATATTATCATCAGCACAACTCATCACATGACGGTTCAGTTTTGTGGATCTAAAGCAAATACTTATTAAGAAGATAAATCATGCAACTCAGATAATAATAATGACATCTTCTGAATTATACTGAAAATATTAAGTGTACAATTTATTGAAGTAGCAGTTAGCAACGTTACTAATGTTACCTGACAACATTTTGTCAGTAGCTCACCCAATCCTGTTATTAAATTGCCTTTATCCAGATAAGAACATCTTCTAAATGCCATAAATATGAATGTAAAATTCCTTCAGAGCAAAAATGGTGTGATGATTGAACGACACGGCACTGTGAAAATGTAAAAGACAATGCTTTAAGGCAAATAAAATGTATTGTAAGGCAGCATTCAAATACAATAATTCATCATTAATTCATTCATTATATGAACCATTTAATCCCAACCAGGCACAAGGCAGGGACCAACCCTGGGCAAGTGATGGCACACCACAGGGCACATGTGCTCACACAATCACACTCTCACTCACACCTTATGGGGCCAATTTAGAATCGCCAATTAAGCTATACTTCATGCTTTCGGAGTGTGGGAGAATGACCCCACGGCTGACCAGGGGCTCAAACCCAGGAACTTCTTGCTGTGAGGCTGCAGCGCTAACCACTGCGCCACCGTGCTGCCCTCTGATAACTATTTAACATCTTTAAATGTTATTTCTAAGCAACAAATAGCATTAGAGCATTTAAGAGAGTTAGTGATTGATTATTTGTCACTGTCAACACCACAAATGTGAGCTCTGCATTTGACCTATCCATGAAAGAGCAGTGGGCAGCTTTTTGGCAGCACCCAGGGAGCAGTGCTTGGGCATGGTACCTTGCTCATGAGTACCCCAGTGGTTAAATCAGTGACCTTCCGATCATTGGGCGAACTCCCAAACCAACTGCCCCAGTTTTATCTAAAGTTCCTTGCTGAAGTTGCCTCACCATATCCTTTATCTAAAATTGCCGGATCAGCAAAGGTTTTGCCGATTCAGAGCTGATTTTGCGGCTCCGGTTCCTTTAATCAGTGGGAAAATGTGGCACCGGCACGGCACCAGTGCAGTCAAAAAGGGGAAAAACAGGAGCAAGAGGATATTAGCTTTTAATGTTTCTGCTCATTTCTGCATGTTATGAAACCAAGTCGTGTACATTTATAAGAACAAAAGAACAACAGGTCGAAGCTGAGTCTGGGACAGGTTTGACACGCTTATGTTATTCCAGCTTAATCTTCATGATGCAGAAGTAATTTGTAGCGCGGTTTGGCATCTCTGCTCGGTGTAAATGGTGTGATACGTGTTTCCTCCTCATTACAAATTACATGACATTTGTACGGGCAAACAGCGAGTCCTGAAGCAGCGTGAGCGTCTGAAGGATCCAGGCCAAAGCGGCGGTGATTGGGCAGAATAAGGCTACGCTGCAGCCTCCCTCGTGACTAATAGGGACAGCTGCTTGGAAATTTAAAGGACAATACAGTGGGAAAAATCTTAATTACTGGACAGAAGTTGGGCAGTAATGAATATTTTATTTTGGGCGCTGCGCTGGCTGTCGGTGAGTTGTGCCAGAGCTGGAGGCCGAGCCGTGAATCATTATGTCCAGGTAAATGCCAGGATGATGGTATAATTGGTTGCCGTGGAGAGAAGCGCAACCTCTGTAAAATGTTAGTCAGGTGGAAGCTTCATTCGCGTAATTCATTACATGCAAATATGACTGACTCAGGTATTTATCATCCCTTACGCTCTATCTGCACACACACACCCACACCCACGAAGACACACACACACACACACAGTCGTGGAAGGCCCCTCATGTGAATCCTTGTTTAAGCGTGGAAAATACATTAATGTATATAGTAGTTGAAAGTGTCTAACATATGCAGTGTTCACACTGATATTTTGGTACAGTTTGCTAAAAATCTACTTTTAAAATAAGTGTTAAATAAATGTTTAAATGTCCACCAATTTGGCACTTTCTGTTCCTCAACGAAACTATTTTCCTAGTATTTAAGCATGAGCCCAGGGTTGCCAGCTGTCACTCCTTAAGCATCAAACTCACGCTTTCATGCTCAAGCAAGATATCTCACGCCAAATCTAACCATTAGTATATATACAGTACTGTGCAAAAGTTTTAGGCAGGTGTGAAAAATGCTGTAAACAAAGAATGCTTTCAGAAATATAAATAATGATTGTTTATTTTTATCAATTTACAAAATGCAAAGTGAGCGAACAAAAGAAAAATCTAAATCAAATCAATATTTGGTGTTACTACCTTTTGCCTTCAAACCAGCATCAATTCTTATAGGTACACTTGCACAAAGTCAGGGATTTTGTAGGATTATAGTCATTATATTATTTTGTAGGATTATAGGATTATAGATCTGTGGTTAGTTCTCCAAGATGTTTGGAACAACCTACCAGCCGAGTTCCTTCAAAAACTGTGTGCAAGTGTACCTAGAAGAACTGATGCTGTTTTGAAGGCAAAGGGTGGTCACAGCAAATATTGATTTGATTTAGATTTCTTTTTTGTTCCTTCACTGCATTTTGTTGATTGATGAAAATAAATGATTAACACTTCCATTTTTGAAAGCATTCTTTGTTTATAGCATTTTTTCACACCTGCCTCAAACTTTTGCACAGTACTGTATATATATATATTTTAATTGTTCACTCATATGCTGAGTTGATCAGTAGACTAGACAAGAAAAGTATTTCTGAATCACTAGAAACAAGCTCTGATTGTAAATGGGCTCTAAACCCCTAGCTAAACCACTGCATTCACTGGCTGCAGGTAATCTGTCTCCTGCGTTATCTATGCACATTTCTCGGATTGTTGATTTGCTGAAAATATATGCCAGTTCTCTCCGTCTGCCTATCCATCAGCTTTGGTATGAAGCTGTTCAGAGCAAGTAGAACAGAGGTGAAGGTTCAGTGTAAAATTGACGATTATTAGGGAAAGTAAAATGTTCTTTATTAAAACAATTCTAGTAACAATATAGACACGTACTTAACTAATCAGAGTTAACTATACAATTAATCTGGTGTACATTAGCAACTGACTTAATGTACATTAGCAATTGACATAGTGTACGTTAGCAACTAACTTAACTAACTTTGACAAGGAAGCCTGAGCCGACAGTGGCAAGGAAAAACTCCCTCCATTAGGAAGGAACCTTGAGAGAAACCAAGAAGGAGACCCCATCCTCCTCGGACGTGTAGCGTCTCAATCGTAACTCTTACTTGTATTTTCCTCTATGCTTAGTGATTCAACCCATATAATAAAACGCAGTCTTACTCTAAGTCCCAGAGCAGGAAAGGTACCACTGAGGTACTCATGAGCCCATGTCAGCTGCCCACTGCTCCTTCATGAATGGGTCAAATGCAGAGCTCACATTTAATTGTCGTGCACTGTGTGCTGTGTTCACAATGACAAATGATCACTGGCTTCACTTTATTAATGACAATCAGATTCCTTGTTTGTGACAACATACTTTGCATTAAACTTCATTCTGATTCCTCTGATTCTGAGATATTTATTTGTCTCTAAAGCTGCATTGTGTGGTGGAGTGCAGCAGTAAAAAGGGCCGGAGCTGGTTCGCTACAACAGACGTCATTAAGCCGAGCGTCTCCACTGTTTCATGCACTGAAAAATTTATGAAGGTAGACAGAGAGGTCATGAGGACACAGCGGTCGTTAAAGAGGCTCGGACCATCGTCAGTGTGGTCGTCTCACGTCCAGCTGAGCACTACAGCTTCACACTCCACATGTAAACCTCCACTTAATGCTCAATTACTACAGATCCTGAATTATTACAAGCTGCAGATGCTTCAGAGTTGATCAAGTCTGGTGCTGAAGTTTTTCTCATGATTTAAAAAATAACGAATGCTGTTATCTTGAGATCATGACTTAGTTTTCTCATGATCTCAAGAAAATAACTTCTGTTATTTCGAGATTGCGGTTTATTTTTCTTGTGAACTCAACAAAACGAAAATTGTTTTCTTGAAATGGCATCTAGTTTTCGTCCAAGTTCTCTAACATGGCACTATGTCGTTATTGCAACGTGTCTGATTTTACTTTACTTTACTTTTGATACAATTATTATGTTAGTGTCTGTTACACACACACACACACACACACACAGTATATACTTTTAAAAAATATAATAAAACAGTAGTTGAACTCCTAAAGCAACAACGATGAAGTAGGTTTAGGTTGGTTCAGGGAACATTTCACTACATGTTGAACTTATTGAAAATTCTTGAATCTCAGTTCACATCATCTTTTTCTCATTTTTCTCATGCTACAATATTTGCACACTTTTTTGCACTGCTGCTACATATTCGCACAACTTTTGAACAGTGAATATTGCTGTACACTTTTCTCACTGACTATATCTGGACAAATAATTGAAAGTATTAAGCATTGACTCTAGTTCTCCACTGCTGTTACAATATCTGCACATTTTTGATCCGACTTGAATGTCTTATAAAAGATACTGCTTTATTTCATAGACTGTATAGAATATTTCATATTAAAACTGTTACTGACCTCGTGCACATTTAGTGTAAAAGACAACTCCAAGACCATAATTCTACTGTATCCTAATTGTCTCTCTTTCTACTTCTGGTTTAAAGTGTATATTTAATATTCTATTTATATATTGTTTGTTCTATGTGCCTTATTTGTTCTTTGTCCTGTTAAAGCTGGAGCCACGTCGTCTCGTCTCTCTGTATACTTGTACAGTACATAGCAGAGATGACAATTAAGATTATTTTGACTTTGACTTTTTCTTCACACCACAACAAACAACGTTCTCCTTGATTTTTCAGTTTTAAACCATTGTTCCAAGCTCGGAAACAGAAAAATAGGCATTCCAGACCATAAATACTTTAAAAAGAATAAATGCAGCAGGCAACATAGAACAATGCTGTAAAAATGTTATGTTAAATAGTGTATTCTGGCTAAAAACACAATATAACAACTTTGCTGTCAGAATTTTACAGCACATTTACAGCGGTCTTTTGTAGGTAGTAAATTTTTACAGAGTCACAACTATAACCTGTTGGATCAACTGAGTGATTCTACAAAATGAACATACCACCATATTTTCCCATGCAGCGGTTACTGAGTGGATTATGGCACGCACAAAAGCCCATTTTAGCCGCATTTTTGAAGTGGTTCAGAGCCGAGTCAGAGTTAATAAGACAGCGCAAGAGCAGCTCTAACGCCAGCCGAGCTCTCATTCTCACGGTTCAGCAAGTCCATCTCAGTGACATATTTTAGGTCAATTATTTGATGGTTCAAGCTCACATACATTATTTAAGTGTGTCATCTCCAGACGAGTCACATCCTTTTTTACTCAAGCAGCCAGAAACCAACGCTGCTGATCTATTAACAATTAGCCCTGTCCCGACACACCAGCGGCCTATAATTTATCAGCCATTAAAAATGGATCGATATTAAAATTCAGCATTTCACTTTCATACCGGCCCTGGCCATCCGAGTGGAATAAAAGGCAAAGTGTCTGAAATATTTACATGAGGGGAAGTTGATAAGGTTTAACATGACTCTGGGAGCGTTGTCTCCGGGGGGCCGCTGTCCGGACGGTTTGGGGGGGCGGTGGGTAGAAGAGATGCGCGAGTAGTGACTTGGGCTCTGCTTTTCTACACACACCAGCCTGGCTGACATTTGTGGTATAGAGGCCCCCGAACAGTGTTATATACATTTTTGATCATTTTCATCAATGGCATGCTAGTGTGGGTCGTGCTGAAACTAATTTGGTAGGTTTGCACAAACGAATATTTAAATTTATTTAAATTAATTTGACAGTATTGTTAGGCTTTTAAAGATGTTCAATGTAAGAATAAGGAAAGCTTAAATTATGAAATAAAAATATGTTTTCTTTTTCTTTTAAACTTTAAATGCTGGTCATGTTTTTAAATGGTCTAATTATTATTGTATTATTTTTGTTTTGTTTTTTTAATAAAATTTGTTTGAAGTTATAAATTTTGTGATTTTAAATTTTTGTGTTCATAAAATTTAATTTTGTGCTTTTTGCACTAGAGTCTGCAGAAAAACAAAAACTGCAGAACAGAAAGAAGTGCAGTAGAAATGGTTAAAAAATTTTGTAATTGTAAATCAGCAATATGAAGAACTGTGAGACCTGTTTGTTTTTTTCAGCATTCAACAATCAGTATTCCAATAACATTTTTAGCCAGTTAACATAAATGATAATAATAATAATAATAATAATAATAATAATAATAATAATAATAATAATAATAATAATAATTGTGGCACATTAGATATCCAGTCAATTTTGTAAATGTAAAATGCCTGAAAAATATAAAAAATAAAAATATGAATATTAATCAAAATAAATGTCGGCTCTTAATTTTTTTCAGTATGATTTCCAAATGTAAAAAAGATATAAAAACAGTCTTACTTTGTTGGATATATTTTCAGCGTTCTGAACCACGAGCCCTGAATAAATAACTGTAATAAGTAATAATTAGATCTAATAACCTGTAGTAATAAACACACTCCTGCTTTTATAATGTTGATATCATGTTTATGGTTAATGCGTAATTATAATGTACATAGCTTAAAGTATAGACAGTATTAGGTCATAAATATACACACAATCACAAACCTATGCGCATTATAATAACTACTAACTACTAATAACTATTTACATTAATAATAATTAATCATCATTAACCACTTTAACCCTGACATGGAAGGAAAACATTAATTACATTAATTAAACCGAGTGTCTAAAATAGATGTTGTGACCCGCCGTCCTGAACCCGGAGCGCAGAGACAAAGCCTCAGCCATGAGACATAACAATCAAAATAACACACAGAAAGAGAGAGAGAGAGGGAGAGAGAGGGGGAATAGGCACAGTAGCCGCCAGCGAAAAGCAAGTGGAATAATGTGTAGAAACGGCACAAACAACAGGATATTTATGGGCGGCAGCAGCACTGCGAGGTGGTAGTTAAGACTCGGGGCTGGATTGTTACCTGCGCTGGCGCTAAAAAAGCTGACAGGCAGCAACTACACCGGGATAAAAACCTCCACAGCACAAGCGCTTTCTGGGCCCCAATAAATCATCTGTCATTTCATCATGCTCCAACATATAATGAGCAATAAAGTTTCCACACACACAGGGAAACTCAACAACACACATAAAGAGAGAGAGAGAGAGAAAGAGAGAGAGAGGGATGTATAGTGAGAAATAGAAAGACAGACAGAAAGGTGTGGGAGGGAGGGAAGGATATAGAGGGAAAAGACAGAGAAGGAGACGGAGAGAAAGGGAACGAGAGAGGGAGAGAGAAAGAGGGAAGGAGAGAGAACTAAAAGGATGGATAGAGATATGGAGGGAGAGGAAACAGAGAAGTTAAGCATTAAGAGAAGGGGGAAGAAAGAGAGAGAGAGAGACAGGGAAAGATGGAGACAGGAAATGAGTGGGAGAGAGAGAAAGATAGAGGGAGAAACAGCGAGGGATAGAGAAAGGGAAGGTGAGAGGGAGAAAGAATGGATAGAGATGATAAAGATGAAGATAAAGGTGAAGGTGTGTGTGTGTGTGTGTGTGTGAATGTGTGTGTGTGTTTGTAAACCTCTCAATATGGGGAGTGGTTTGCACACCAACAATGTGGGGACTGTGGGGACATAAAACCAAATCACCACAAATTTAATCCCTGTTACATGGCTACTTCTTCAAGTTTAACCTCAACTTTTAAAATATAGTAAGTCTCCACCATGCCTTTGTCCTTAAAAGTGTGTGTGTGCGTGTTTGCGTGTGTGTGTGTGTGTGTGTGTGTGTGTATACTTCCATAATGGGGAATTTGACCAGATTGATAAAGTGTCATTATGAGAACATAAAACAAGCTGAACTTCCTGCTTTAAAATCTCAGTCCCCACAATGCTCATATTCTTAAAATAAGTGTGTGAGTGTGTGTGTGTGTGTGTGTGTGTGTGTGTGCGTGTGTGTGGCCATGTATTTATCTCATTGTGGGGACCTTTTGTCCCCTAAGATCACTTTTATCTGTTTTTGGGGTTTTGTGGGGACATTTGAGCGGTCCCCCTGAGGAGAAATGACTTTATAGTAAATGTGCTTGTTTTATTTGAGAAACTAAAAGAGGTAAAAGATGTGCTTTTGGTTACTGAGGTTAAGTTTAGGGTTAGGAGTAGGTGTAAAATTAAGTACTTTAGTCATCATGGGATTCTATGGAAGGACTTCACAAAGATAGTAATATATAGATATGTGTGTGTGTCTCTGTGTGTGTGTGTGTGTAGACGTTTTATTTGAGAAACGAATAAATGAATTGTGTTGGTGTGTGTGTTTTTGAGTTGGTGTATGTGTGTGTGTGTGTGTGTGTTCATGGGAAGAATGTTATTTGCTTTACTACAAGTGATAAAAGGCTGTGAGTTACAGCTGCAGCATATGCACTGCATTTATCACTAATTTATTATCTCATGCAGCAATAAAACTGAGCTCATAAGCGCTGCACATCCATCACACACACACACACACACACACACACATCACCACAGCTAGAGCTAATCACATGCGGAAACATTAACGCTAAACAACGAAGTGTGTGATGTCGAGTACAGCAGCAGCGGAATCTGAGAATTATGTCACATCCATAAATTAAATCTGGTTCTAATTAATCTGCTATATTTTAACTATATCCAGAATTATGAGTGACACAGGAAACCATCACAATCTTGTTGCTGCAACTACACAAATCCCAATCTCAGTAACTGTAGAGTGCAGGAAATACTGAGTAAACTCATTTTGGTTTTTAAAAAATTAGAGCCTGATGACCCTGGTGACAAGTTTCAGAAGTTCCAGTTCTCAAATGCAGATAAAATTAACTTCCAATATTATCAAATTTAGAATAAGAATGTAAGAATATCTCAGGCTCCTGTGCAAAACTGACGATGGAGAATAGTCCAGTGAAATAAAAGATATTTGTCATTTAAAGAAAGAAAACTAGAATTGTAGGTGAGTAGTAAAATTATCATTTTAAATTTCCCATTGCACTAAATGCATGCATTGTGTTCTGTACAAGTTGAAACCATATTAATACACTATAAATAAAAAATCACTTTCACCTCCGCAGTGTTCTTATCACACACTTACACCTTTTTTGCAGTTTCCAAGACGACACACAAATTCAGAAAACTCTTTATAGCATCACTGCAAATACACCACGCATACAACACAAATGCCGCAAACACAACACAAGTGTGACACATCACCACGCAAATGTGAAGCTATACAAGTGAACATAACACAAATGTGACACAACACAACACAACACAAGTGTGACCCAACATAACACAAATGTGAAACAACACAACACAAGTGTAACACAATACAACACAAAGGTGAAACAACATAACACAATTGAGACACAATGCTAATGTGACACAACACAACACAACACAAGTGTGACAAACAAATATGACACAACATAACACAACACAAATGTGACACAACACAACACAAGTGTGACCAAACTGTCTTGAAATCTCAAAAATATGAAATATTATAAAGCGTGCTGAAAATTAAATATTACGGCGGTAATAACAACAGATGAAAGCACTAATTACGCTAGATTCTCTACCTGAAATATTACCACATGTTACTGTTCATGTTTAAGCTCCAGTGGCACTGCGAGGCAGAGCTGTGCAGCATGCTATGAATTTGAACTTTAGGTGCTGCATTATAAAGAAGCGTCTAAAGCAGAGCAGTTTAGAAGTGTCTAAAGGAATGGACATTATAAATTGCTGGCCTGGGGTGCATTTCCCAAAAGCATAGTGAACATTAGCAACTAACAGTGTACGTCAGCATTTATCATAGTGTACATTAGCAACCATCATAGTGTATATTAGCAACCATCATAGTGTACATTAGCAACTAACATAGTGTACATTAGCATCTAACATAGTGTACATTAGCAACCATCATAGTGTACATTAGCAACTAACATAGTGTACATTAGCAACTATCATAGTGTATTTTAGCAACTAACATAGTGTACATTAGTAACTAACATAGTGTACATTAGCAACCATCATAGTGTACATTAGCAACTATCATAGTGTATTTTAGCAACTAACATAGTGTACATTAGTAACTAACATAGTGTACATTAGCAACTAACATAGTGTACATTAGCATCTAACATAGTGTACATTAGAAACTAACATAGTGTGCATTAGCATCTAACATAGTGTACATTAGCAACTAACATAGTGTACATTAACAACTAACATAGTGTACATTAGCAACTAACATAGTGTACATTAGCAACTAACATAGTGTACTTTAGCAACTAACATAGTGTACTTTAACAACTAACATAGTGTACATTAGCAACTAACATAGTGTACTTTAGCAACTAACATAGTGTACATTAGCAACTAACATAGTGTACTTTAACAACTAACATAGTGTGCATTAGCATCTAACATAGTGTACATTAGAAACTAACATAGTGTGCAATAGCATCTAACATAGTGTACATTAGCATCTAACATAGTGTACATTAGAAACTAACATAGTGTGCATTAGCATCTAACATAGTGTACATTAGCATCGAACATAGTGTACATTAGAAACTAACATAATGCACATTAGCAACTAACATAATGTATATTAGCATCTAACATAGTGTACATTAGCAACTAACATAGTGTACATTAGCAACTAACATAATGCACATTAGCAACTAACATAGTGTACATTAGCAACTAACATAAATACTTTATTAGCAACTAACAAGTGTGCTTTAACAACTAACATAGTGTGCTTTAGCATCTAACATAATTGCATTAGAAACTAACACATAGTGCAATAGCATCTAACATAGTGTGCAGTAGCATCGAGAACTTGCAGTGTACATTAAAGAAAACTAACATAAAGGTGTGCATTAGCATCTAACATAGTGTACATTAGCAACTAACATAGTGTACATTAGCAACTAACATAGTTTACTTTAACAACTAACATAGTGTGCATTAGCATCTAACATAGTGTACATTAGCATCTAACATAGTGTACATTAGAAACTAGCATAGTGTGCATTAGCATCTAACATAGTGTACATTAGCATCTAACATAGTGTACATTAGCAACTAACATAGTGTACTTTAACAACTAACATAGTGTGCATTAGCATCTAACATAGTGTACATTAGAAACTAACATAGTGTGCAATAGCATCTAACATAGTGTACATTAGCATCTAACATAGTGTACATTAGAAACTAACATAGTGTGCATAGCATCTAACATAGTGTACATTAGCAACTAACATAGTGTACATTAGCACTAACATAGTGTACATTAGAAACTAACATAGTGTGCATTAGCATCTAACATAGTGTACATTAGCATCTAACATAGTGTACATTAGAAACTAACATAGTGTGCATTAGCATCTAACATAGTGTACATTAGCAACTAACATAATGCACATTAGCATCTAACATAGTGTACATTAGAAACTAACATAATGCACATTAGCAACTAACATAATGTATATTAGCAGCTAACATAGTGTACCATAGCAACTAACATACTGTACATTAGCAACTACATTATTGTCTTAATCTGTAACGGAGCATCTCAGATAAACTGGGAAAGACAACAGTTGTGTAGTGACTAACATTCTGATTTGTTTATTCTCCAGTACCGAAAGCAATACTATTAGTGGGCAGCTAACAATGCCAGCGCCTGTGGGGCAGTGCTTGGGAACGGTACCTTGCTCACGAGTACCTCAGCAGCGAACATGGGACAAACACACTAATCGTTACGTCTCCATTTGCCCCATATTAACGACAGAGCTTATCGATACTCCAGCCCATAAAAATCTGGCCCCGTGGCCCTTTTAGTACCGGGTTTCGGAGCCCATCCCTAGTGCTGGAGGTAGCATTTGAACTTACAACCTCTTGGTCTAGAGTTCAGTACTGTAACCACTAGACCATCTCCATATTACATCACAGCCCCGCTTATGAGGAAAAAAGTTAAATAGTGTTATATACAAAGTCAAAAAGAAGTCACTTTTCTATAAGTTAATCATTTCGTTGATGAAAATGTAGATTTACAGTTCTGAGGAACAGGACCACCAGTCACTGACGTCTGGACAACAGCGTCTGCTAAATGTTGTAAAAGTGAAAGATTACGACTAATAAAAGCCACTTAAAGAGTCAGGAACACAACATAAAGAGCTGTTAGCAGGAAGACGGGACGATTGTGGCTGTTCGTTTTCGGGCGAGTTGGGCGGTAATGACCCTCTACGTGCGGCGCAGCTGCGTCCACCCCGACCCCGGGTTCGACCATACTGGCAGCTGCCTGGCAACCAGCCTTAACCACCCCCCAAATCGGCCCTCCCTCTCTCCCTCCCTCCCAACAAGAGAGCGGGGAGCTGAAGCTCGAGTCCGTCATGAAGGATGGCTGGAGTGTGTGTCGGGCCGGGGGGAGGCACTTTAAAACACATACCATATGCAGGCAGGATAGACCTCATTTATCAGGGTGGAAATACTATTTTTTGCACCTCAGCCCCTCCTTTCTCCTCCGTTACCACATCCCCCCCCTCTCTTTTTCTCCTCCCCTTCCTTCCTTCCTTCCTTCCCTCCCGCTCTCCATCCTCATCCTCCCGCACTTCTCCTCCTCACACCCAGATTTGACAGGTTTCAAGAGGCAGAAATTTCATCTCAAGTGCCGGCCGGGCCTCTGAGCGCTCTCTCTCTCGCTCTTACTCTCTCACCCTCTTTCCTCAACCCTCTCTTTCTCGTTCGCTTCTTAGCGAGAGAGCGGCGGCGACCAGGGAACGGCGAGACGCGCCTCCATGTAAATTAAGGTTCACCTGAAGAATAAGAGGGAGAACGGTGAGAGCGTGCCAGTTCTAATGAGGTCTCACAACCGGGGATGAGCCCGGTGACGAGAGTGAAGAAGGGAGGGAGGGGAAAAAAGAAAAATACTCTCCAGAAATCACATCAGTTACCGCGTGTGCATGGGGAGATGTCTCCGACAATAGAATCTGGCCCGTCCCGATGCTATTTGTTTTGGCCCGTCAGAAATAATGTGCCTTGAACGTCTGCAACAGGCTTCCTGAAGCCCAGGCCAGCCCATTTGTTAATCCTAATGGTCTAATTGTTCTCCTGGCAGACATAAAAAATTAGGGCCATTTTACGTCATTTACCCCCAAAAAATCATAATTAATTAAAAATATATTATACCCGGCCAAGACTGTGCAGGAGCTTGTGGTGATGATGATGGTGGTGGGGGAGGAAAGGAAAGAGAACGATGGCATTTCTGAAAAATGTGGGCCTCTCCCCGAACGCCATTTGTCTAAAGCGTGGAGCTGACGGCGGCTCTATGACCGAGCAGTGGGAAGCGTAATTTGGGGTAAAGCAGCAGCCGGCGCTCCTCCGGCTCTCAAACATCAAACGTTCGCCCTGCAGTAAATGGGACGGGGGCAGGCGAACGAAGATAAAGATGGCAAAACCGCCGGGGCAGAGAGATTCACCTTGGAAAAATAGCCACCAGAAAAGATTTGTAAGTTGAAATTAGGGCTGGTCAGTTAATCCAACCACAAAAATGACACTTAGAACCAATAAATTTACATTTAAGCATTTAGCAGATGCCAAATCCAGAGCAACGGTTAATTCCTCATTTCAGGGACAGATTTCCTGGGATCAACTTAAGGGGTTAAGGGTCTTGATCAGGGAGCCAAAGGTAGTGATAATGCTGGAGGAAGGACACGAACCCATAACCTTTTGGTCAGATGCGAGCATCCTAACCCCTATACGAGTCTTGGCTGAGAGAGACACTGAGAACCAACCCCCCAGCTGCCCCGTTTAGGTTCATCACCTAAAAGGCTGGTGAAAATGTCTAATCTGAGAGGTATTTTTAGCGAACTACTTCAGAGACATGTTTAGTGCAGCTCATAGACCAATTTTAACTTGTTGGAAAATGTATATGGGACCTTTAATCAGAATGGATAAAAAATCAAACTTTTAATACATTTCTGATAAACCAACCTTTATATGAAATAATTTGTCAGACCCCAGGTTGAAGACTGATGCACTAGACTAATACCTTAAAATATAGAATTATTGTAAAAACGTACTAGTGTGTGTCTGTTTTAACTTCAGTTGTTTTAAAATACAAGAAGATAAGCACAAATATCCCACCTAGCTTAATAGCTGGGCATATTTACAGTACAAACCTCGTCACTGAATAATAAGAACAAAAAACTGAACTTAAATTAATCATGATACTGATTTGTTGTCATATCAACCTGCCCTGGTTGCAACCCAAAAATAGTAGCGAGTCGTGTGATGCTTTTATGCCGCGGTTCATCTTTAACAATTAAAAAAGGAAATCTCTCACGTCACCATGAGGTTGGGTCGAGTTTATTTTTAAAAATCCAGCTAAATGCTGGCCAGTTAATGAATACATTTTTCTTCTCTCGTGCGATGCCCTGAAGCCGTACCTTCCTCTCGCGCTTTCTCGCGACGCCCTCGACCTTAACACCTCCGTTACTCAACAGCCTCGCCGGAGCGCCGCGGTTACCTCGGCAAAAACACCAGCGCACAGAAAATAACTTGCATGGAGTATTTGGAAATAACAAGCGCCTTCTCACCTTGGCCTTTTTCCCTTACGCCTGTTTACTGAGCGATCAAACACATTTACACACACACACAGGCACACACACAAACACACCCTCACATTCATGTCTTATTATCCTTGTGAGACACTAACACTGACTCACATAATGACAAGATGTAAATGATTACAGCTGCACCGAACCCTAAGCTTAGCCACAGTAACTAAAATCCAAATTTTTACCTGGTTAAAGGCCTGTGTCCACCAAACGTCAATGTCACTTCTCTCTTGTTAGCCAATCAAAATCGAGGAAGGGGCAGGACAGTCAAGAACTCACTAACAACAATGGTGGCGTACCTAGAGCGGTTGGAGAAGCTAACTAGTTCAAACGCTACCGCTAATGTCAAGATGCGATTTCTCTTCATTGTAAAGATAATCTCTTTTATATTGGCATTGCCACCTCACAGTGAGAAGGTCCTGGGTTTGAACTCTGGTTGGCTGTAGGGTCTTTCTGTGTGGAGTTTGCATGCTCTCCCCATGTTCATGTGGGTTTCCTCCGGGTGCTCCGGTTTCCTCTAGAGTCCAAAAGCATGCAGTATAGGTTAATTGATGATTCTAAATTGGCCCTGTAAGGTGTGACTGTAAGTGTGATTGTGTGAGTGTGTGTGTCCTGCCGCCTCGCACCCGTAAATTCCCGGGATAGGCCCCGGGCCCTGTGACCCTGATAGGGATTAAGCGGTTCAGATAATGAATGAATGAATGTCTAAACCACCAATCTCAAAACAACACATTACAATATTTAAATGAAATAGGAACGAACGAGGAAG
Organism: Distichodus sexfasciatus; assembly: GCA_032718565.1. Lineage (NCBI taxonomy): Eukaryota > Metazoa > Chordata > Actinopteri > Characiformes > Distichodontidae > Distichodus > Distichodus sexfasciatus. Next base: position 84,613 of record JAVGVS010000449.1, on the reverse strand, counting down.
TGCCTGATGGCGCTTTTCGTAACATAGCAACAACAAGCACTGAGAAATCGCTCTGGAAGTCAGGTTTTGACCGTTCTCTGTGTTTGGTGGACACAGGCCCTAATTGTCCATAGAAGTCAAAAGAGAACAGGTCGCAACCTCACCTTTTTCTCGTTATCACAACTTACTTTTCTTGTAACCACAAGATAATTAAAGTCATTTTCTCATGACCTTGACAAAAAAAGTGTTCTCTCAAGTTACATTTACATTTATAACATTTAGCAGACACTCTTATCCACATCAACTTCCATCTTCTGATTTCTCCCTGCAGCATTTTGGGGTTATGAGTCCCCAGTGGTGGTAGTGCTGGAGTAGGATTCCAACCCACAACCTTTGGTCACTTATTTCTCATTACTTTTCTTGTGACCATAAGATAATGAAAATCATTTCATCGTCTCATGACCTTGACATAACAAAAAGGGTTCTCTCAAGATCATGGGTAACATTAACATTTACAGTACTGTGCAAAGGTTTTAGGCAGGTGTGAAAAATGCTGTAAACAAAGAATGCTTTCAGAAATATAAATAATGATTGTTTATTTTTATCAATTTACAAAATGAAAAGTGAGCGAACAAAAGAAAAATCTAAATCAAATCAATATTTGGTGTTACTACCTTTGCCTTCAAACCAGCATCAATTCTTATAGGTACACTTGCACAAAGTCAGGGATTTTGTAGGATTATAGTCATTATATTCTTTTGTAGGATTATAGTCATTATATTATTTTGTAGTCATTATATTATTTTGTAGGATTATAGGATTATAGATCTGTGGTTAGTTCTCCAAGATGTTTGGAACAACCTACCAGCCGAGTTCCTTTAAAAACTGTGTGCAAGTGTACCTAGAAGAATTGATGCTGTTTTGAAGGCAAAGGGAGTAACACCAAATATTGATTTGATTTAGATTTCTCTTTTGTTCATTCATTGCATTTTGCTGATTGATGAAAATAAATGATTAACACTTCCATTTCTGAAAGCATTATTTGTAAGCATTTTTTCTCACCTGCCTAAAACTTTTGCACAGTACAGCACATTTTCAATATTAAACAAACGATGGGGTTTAAATTTTAATGTGAAAGGTGAATGAACAACTGATAAACAGATTCCCACCCCTTTGGCATATAACCATCAGAAAGAAAGTAGATTTGTAAGCTGAAACTAGGGCTGGACGGGTAATCTTCCATTTCCTAATTTCAGGGACAGTTTCCATGGGAGCAATTTGGGGTTAAGGGTCTTGCTTGATGGTAGTGTTGGAGGTGGGATTCAAACCCATGGCCTCTTGGTCCAGAGGCAATATCCTAACCATCAGACCACCACCGCTCTAACTGATGTAATCCTACTCATGACAGTTATGATTATTTTAAAATTATTTTATTACATTAAAATGAAGAATGCATCTTTATTAATCTGTCAACCACAAATGATCTACAGATTCTCATCCCTCCAAAATAAATACACGTGTATAATTAAAAGATTTTTAACTTGGAATTTACGTTCTCTGAATATAACAATATTTAGGGATTCAGTTTTTAATTTTGTTTTATTTGTTATATTTATTAGGCTTTCAAATAAATACTTTCCTAGAAAAGCACTTTTTAACACAATAAATATGTGACCCGATCTGCCGTAATGAGTCGGAAGTCGGCGTTCTATTTATTTAGATACAGGCCGATTATGTTGACAAACATCACAAAAATAGCAATTTTTCTTTTTTGGAGACCAGATTAATTTTGAAGACCTTTTCTTTCATATAAGAGCAAAAAAGAAAAATCGATATTTTTGATGTTTGTCAACAATCAGCCCGTATCTAAATAAATAGAACGCCGACTTCCGACTCATTACGGCAGATCGGGTCACATATGTGAAAATATAAAGTTTTACAACTTTTAAAGAAAAACTAGGTCCTTGAACACCTGCTTAAAACCTGTTTAAGCACACACACCTACACCCAAACCCAACACACACATTGTGGTCACAATACCGCAGCGTTAAAAGGCCTCGGTCCTGGACCACACAGCCCAATTCTCCATCTCCTCCCCAAAAATATGTATTTAATGCAATTAATAATTTAAGACGTGCGAGTGTGCGCTTGTCAGGATGATGGATGCGTGCAGCAGCAATGATACCGCACGCGGCGCCGGCAGACGGAGCACGGATTCGGAGTCAGACCCGGAGTTGGAGCGCTGACCTTGAGCTTCTCGTCGTTGGGGCCCCCGTCCCCTCGGCCCCCCGAAAAGCGCCAGGGCCCCTCCTCTCGCCCTACTCGCCCGCCGCCCTCTTCCCAATTACAGAACTGTAAAAACATTCAAATTAATGCGGCCTTAACTGCAGGAGCCGGCCCCGCTCTCTTAATTAGGGAATAATTATTCAGATTTTGATATCCGGGAAAACGATCACACGGAAATTATTTCAGGCGCCGTTAACAATGGAGCGGTGGAGAGAGGAAGGATGGGAAGAGAGGAAAAAGAGGAGAAGAAAAAGAACACTCCACTCTGAAAAAAAACTCCATTAGCATAAGGAAGTAATTAACACTTAATTACAGTGGAAGTACCATTACTGTTAATGTTCGATTGCTGCTGCCAATCACGAGCGCTCGCTGGAGTGTGGAATATCGAGGCGTCGTTCTTGGAGAAGACCAGCACAACATCGAGAAATCTCCTCCCAAAAAACCTCAAAACCATTAAATTCTCTCTTATTTTAACTGGACAATAACTGATCATATTCGTCTATATAATCCTTCTTCTGTTTTAGCTGCAGATACAACATTGGGACAATATTCCTGTTGTGTGAGACAACAGTTTGGCATCTACCTGTATAAATATAATATTAATTCAGAATTAATATTACATCAAAACATTCATCATATTGATAAATGTTTTTGTGGCTTTTTGGTACTGTACAAACTGAAGACATGTCATTACTCCTCACTAGTGTTTATTAAAAGTACATGAAAAATATTAATAAATCAATTAAGTTTAATAAAAAATAATTAATTAATATAACACAAAGTGGAATTTACTTATAAGCATATATATACTTATATATACATAACTATGTGGTTGCATGTTTCAAAAGCAAAACACAAAAATACTGGAACAATGATAATGTATATTTTATGTTTTTAAGTAAATCACACTTACTACTATTACTACTATTACACTTACTTTATTTATTTAATGAAATATTCATTTATTTGTTAATTTAATTTAATTCCATTTAAATACCTTAAACTTCATTTGATTTATTTATTTATACAGGCATATTTGATCATTTTTACATCTATTTAATGTAATGTAATGTAATTACATCATAAATTATTACTTTTGTCTGGGCAGTTATGATGCAATTAAATTTTCAGAAATTAGTCATTACTATAAATATATATGTATGATAATCACTATATATATTATATTTACACTTTATATTTGAGCCATTCTCATACAGGAAGTGAGTTTATAGAAAATGTGCATTTTTTATTTAAGAAAACGAGGTAAAATATGTGCATTTGGTTACTGAGGTTAAGGTTAGCGTTAGCTATAGAATCATATACTGTACATCTCGTCATTATGGGCGTCTGTGGAATGTCCCTACAAAGACAGTAGTACACGTGTGTGTGTGTGTTCCCCTCCGTTCTGGAAGCATGTGTGTGTTTTTTCTTCCTAGCCGAACATAAACCTTTTCACCCCGTCCCCTATTTTACTGTACAGCCCATTTGAAGGACAATTTAGTGAGAGGGCCGTGTCCTCCGGGTTCCAGGGGTTTCTCCCCTTTCTGACAGGGGGGGAAATGGAGCCTGCAGACTGAACCTGGCCCCTGTACACATACACACACACACTTACACACACACACACATTTACACACACACACTCCCTCCAAACCTCCCCAACAGCTGTGTTTTGAACTTTTAACCCCTCCACTTTCGGGGTCAACAAACGAGAGTGGCGGTGCAGTGACCCTGCCTCAACGCCGCGTCCCGCTCTCGCCCTCGCCTGTTGACTCCAGACCCGCCGCTTTAATAAGAGACGATGTCATCCGGCCCTGCACTAAAACCAAAAAACGTGTCATTGTATCTGAGGTGAGCTAATGCAGAAATAATATTGACATTTGCAACAAATCATAACAGGCGGCTCGTGGAGAAACGGTCCAGAAGGCATGGGAAATGAGCGAAAAGAAAAACACGACACATCCTCTCACTGGGACGCATCTGACACAGATTAGGGGGATGAGGAGGAAGAGGAGGAGGAGAAAGAGGAGGAGGAATGCTGCCCTGTTTGGGTTATATATTATAATTCTAAAGTGTATTAAAGATTAAGGGTTGCATGATGGATTGGAAATATCTGGCTCTAGTACTGGAGTGAGATTTTCTCACTACAACTTGTAGAAATATACCGCTTGTGAGTTGGAAACACTTTTATATACTTTAAGTGATTTTAAGTGACTGAACACAGCACAGCACAGCACAGCACACAGTGTGCCACAACCAAATATGAGCTTTGCATTTGACCCTTCCTTGAGGGAGCAGTGGACAGCCTTTTGGCAGAGCATGGGGAGCAGTGCTTGGGGTCAGTACCTTGCTCATAAGTACCTCAGTGGTACTTTTACCGAACCAGTGACTCTCCAATCATCGGGCAAGTCCCCAACCACTTACTTTTACAGCATTTAGCAGACACTCATATCTAGAACGACTCCCATTTGCTAATTACAGGTACAGTCTCCCTGCAGCAACTCAGCGTTAAGGGTTTTGCTCAGGGACTCAATGATTTTTGTGCTAGAGGTAAGATTTGAACCATCAACCATTACCTTTTAAACCTGAACCCCAAAATTTTAACGGTGGCCTTGTCTTACTTACTCTCACAAATGCAAGAAACATATTTCTAAGCTAACTTTTGTTAGAAAGTTTGCAAAATTTACATTTATTATATTAACGGCATTTAGCAGATGCTCTTATCAAGGGTGACTTCCGTGCTGGAGATAGGATTCAATCCCACAAGCTCCACACTGTTAAACAAATCTGTCAGTTTTACAGTTATTCACCGCATGCTAGGCAGAATAATACTGTAAATTCTTTTTACTGTAAATTACCTCGGATTGCACAGTGTCATGAGAAGTTTGGCTGGAGGCAAACACTGTATACAGAGATTTACTGTATATTTTAAAAATGACTATATTTACCTCTGGTGCCAAATATATCCATAATGTAGTTTTTAACTGATTTGAATTAAACACCAAACCTAAATGTTTAAATTGGGAACCAGAATGAACTCAGCTGGTGTTGCAGGAGAAGGAGACAGCAGTTCTCTTGTGATTCAGTAGGTACAACCTGAACCAAGCAAAGAAGTGGGTGGGACTGAGAACCAGCAAACAGGTGAATATTTAATGATGATAGGCGCATTAGCATTTATTACGGTTAAGATGTTGAGGTTCTCTTTGGGAGTGACGAGGATGGATAGGATCAGGAATGAGTTCATCAGAGGGACAACTCATGTTAGATGTTTTGGAGATAAAGTCAGAGAGGCCAGACTGAGATGGTTTGGACATGTCCAGAGGAGAGACAATGAGTACATAGGTAGAAGGATGCTGTGGTTGGAGCCACCAGGCAGGAGGCTGAGAGGAAGATCAAACAGGAGATTTATGGATGTGGTGAAAGAGGACATGAAGTTAGTTGGTGTGAGGGTAGAGGACGCAGAAGATAGGACTAAATGGAGACACATGATTTGCTGTGGCGACCCCTGAAGGGAAAAGCCGAAAGAGAAAGAAGAAGAAAAATAATAAGAAGAAGCATTTTTTACGGTTGTCAAAATTAATACTCACAGTTTTACCTCAACATTGGTGCCAGTATGTTACTGTGAGGTGTGACCTTCACTCGTCTCATGATTCAATTCAATTATGATTATCACATCATCGATATTTTGATGCATCACAATGCATCCCTTCATTTTTTTTTACATTACTTTACATTACACACAGATTGGACAGTAGTTCCTACCGGGGTGTTCTTTTTTAACTAGAATTTTTATGCCACAGCCAGAAAATCATCGTGTCATTATGATATATGCCACTGATTCGACGCAGAATCGTTCACGTCTGCATCGTGGTGCATCGATTATGTGAATAATTTTAGCACCCCAAGTAAAAACACTTAGAAATGTCTAACAGTGCATTATTAGTCCTTGATTAGGTAGAATAATTATTTTTAAAAGCAATGATAATTTGCACTTGAACCCTCCAGCTCTGAATGTATTGTGTGTGGAAACAGAAGAGCTGGTTTTACAAAAGAAGCAGGTTAATCTCAACTGCTCTTCTCTACATTTAAGCTTTAAAAAGCGTTTTTCACAGGCATTTGAGTTTCTCTTTCATTTTGTCTTGATCAATTCCGGTCCGGAACGCGAGCGTTCGAGCCGAGTTTCCGGCAGCAGACAAATGCGAAAGCTGGTGCATGATAATTGAGAAAAGAAAATGGGTCTAATTCACAACTGTTAACTGTAGAATTGGAGCTTTCACACAAATAAAAGAGAAGCGAAAATGAATCGGCTATTACGCCATTATGAAGTTCTTCTCTGAGACAGAAGATATTAAGCGTATTAGTGATAATTCACGGCCTGCGTTCAGTCGATTCAAACGAATCCGTCACAAAGAGGAGCTCATTAGGAAATTAATACGGCTGTACTGGAGGAGCTGGGTTGTCATTTCGCGGAAATTTGCCATTTCGTCACCAAAATTGCAACCGGGCCCGTGGACATGACAAATCACGGCAGACAAATTGGCCGCGGCCGCGCGCAACGCGAGGTCGGTAATGGTGCGGGGTGCGGAAATCAATTAATGCATCGGTCCCGGCCATAAATTAGACGACTACCATTGTCAGATGTCTTTATCATGGAGCCGCCGGGGGAAAGAGCGCTCTTTAAATTAAGACCCTACTCGTGTTACCTCTGATGTAAGTGGGCCGTAGAGCCTTTTGCCCAGCCAGGCCTGAGGCACGGCCAAATTCATCCTTTGTAACCCACTTAGCTAAACGAGGTAAAAAGAGAGAAAGAGAAAAAAAGAGAAACGCCGGCGTTATTTTCTGAATCGGGCTGTGGCCCACCTTTAAAGTTTGGTTACGTAAAAGAAAATAAATTACCCCCCGCTCTGCGCTGATAAAATATTACTACAAATTAATCCTCTGAGGCCCCCGTCGTGCTCCTGCTCATTACTCGCGAGTGCAGAGGTGTAGCCGCAATTAATACCGCCTTTCATTACGATACCAATATTTCCCTCTTGTCCTTGGGACACCACGTCTTACTATTCACACCAGCTTACACACTCCTCCTCCTCTCCACCTCCCCAACTACACACACACACACACCTCCCTCTTTTCCTTGTTCCTTTTTCTTCTCCCCCACCCCTCACCTCGAGCCGTTTTACTTGAAGTGTGGGCATCAGGGCTGGCATCAATCACATTCAGCTTAACTAATAAACAATAAGAGACTTTAAAATACGAATAAAGTTAGTCATGTTAACCTATCATTTAATTAAAGTGAATTTAAGTGAGTCATTATCTATCATTGTGAACACAGCACAGCGCAGAGGTCAAATTCGGCTGCGGTGCACTATAAGCTGTGTTCACAATGACAAATAATCATTAACTTAAATACAGTTACTTCACCAACACTGGTCATTTTTAGAGTTAAAGAATGTGGGCGCAATACTGAAAATGAAACATCAAACTAGCAAAAATCTCCTAGGCCATACTTTGTGCAGGAGTAAGAGTCCTAAAATGAATGAGGAGTGATGATATAATGTGGCAGAGATTAAGGAGGAAAAACAAATCAACCGGACAACTCAAACAAGACATTTCACTGTCGAAAAAATGTCCAACCTGTTTGATTTCTCCTTTCCCTAATCTTACATTCATCACAGACTTTCATTCCAGCCTTTTCATCCAGTACGATGATGCAATGATAACTGGCAGATTTGCATTAGCACTTGCTGAGCTGTTCCATCCTCAGTGGTCTGTGTGGTATTTATCGTGTTAAATATCCAGCCAATATAAAGGGAAGCCGATGCGACTAAAGACACAAGAGCGAACGTTGTGCCACATTTTCTCTTAACATTCACTTTGAATGTAATTTCATCTCTTTTTAAGGCGGCAAAACGCGATGAGTTTCTTCAACAGCAGGTGCGTTTTATGTTTAATGATAGCTAATAGCGAATCGAACAGTGTCAGATATAGATGTGGAGTTGATAACCTGATTAGCAACTGTGACACATGCTGAAAATTAGCTTAAAATAATTGATGTGAGTGGAATAAAAACAGGAAAAGATTATCTGACATCTGTAGAAAATACACATTAAACAGAAGTCAAATGTAACATCACATCGTGCTGGAAGCTGTACTGGTGAAGCTGTCAAACTGAACAGCAATTTCTCGGCTTGACTGTCTCGGTCGGCTTGTAATGAGTTTGCACTGAAATCAAAAAACGTTTCACTTCAAGGTGCAAAATGAAAAGAAAGACAGATTAAAGATGAAAAAGAAAAGTCAAGATAAATATATAAACAAAGGAAAAAGAGTGGCACATTTGCCTGCTGCATGCTCATTTAAATGTGTGAGTGTGTTAAAGCTGTGCCTGTGAAATGGCTCTGTGTGTGTTTGGGTGTTAGGGTGTGTGTGTGTTGGGGTGTGTGTGTGTGTGTGTGTGTGTGTGTGTGTGTGTGTATGTGTGTGTGTGTGTGTGTGTGTAGTCAGCGCAGGAGGGACCAAGCAAATGTCAAATTCTCACCACGCGTTCAGCCACTTCCTGCCCCGACTCCTGTCTGAGCGTGAAGTCCCATGAAGAGAGAAAAAAGTGTGAGAGAGAGGCACAGAGAGAGAGAAAGGAGGGATGGAAAAGGGAAAGGCGAAAGACAGGTGGGGGGAGAAAGGAGAAATTAGGGAGAGACATAAAGAGAAAGTCAAGGGGATTGAGAGATAGAGAGGGAAGGAAAGTGAGGAAGAGAGAAAGAAAGACTGGGAGAGAGAGAGAGAGAGAGAGAGAGAAAGCAAGAAAGAGCACTGCAAAAAATCAGTGTCAGAAAATAAGAAAAGGAAAAGGATAATAAGAAAAAAGGTACCAGAATCAAGCAAAATTATCTGCCAATATAGTGAGAAAACTTAGCTTGTAAAGGTCTCCTAAAACAAGAAAAAAATGTTTTTAGCTTTAAAATTCTTAAAATAAGCGACATTGTCATACATTTCTTAACTCGTATTGGAGAGCATGAGAATCTTTCAGTTCTCTTAATTAAATTTCTTATTTCATGTTAAAAAGTTCTTGTGATCAATAAATTTTTCTTAAGATAATTGTAGCCAACGTTTCTTAAAATTAGATTATTTATCTTACACATACAAGTCTAGTCAAGTCAGTTATTCTTAAAATAAAAAAATAAGATCTGTTTTTTCTTTTTAAGGTTTTCTGGCTTGTTAAGATTTCATTTTTTGCAGTGAGAGAGTAGGAGAAATAGTGAGAGAGAGATGGAGTCGGTGATCTGTATAAGAGAGTATGTGAGTGGCCATGTGGTTTGGCAAGTCTCTGTTTAACACCAAATCCAGGCCGAACTGCTCATCTTCGACTCCCTCATGCTCATCTAATGCTGAGCTGCATCTCCCTCACACTTAGCCTTGTCTCCCACAAGCTCAGCATTGTCTCCTTTACGTTCATCCTTGTCTTCCTCATGCTCAGCCTTATCTCCCTCATGTTTTTTCTCATCTACTTCATGCTCAGCTTCCTGCTCAGTCTTGTCTCCCTCACATTCAGCCTCACACTCACCATCATCGTCCTTACGTTCAGTCTTGTCTTTCTCATGCTCAACCTCATCACTCTCTTGCTCAGTCTCATGCTCTGCCTCGTCTCCTTCATGCTCAGCCACACAATCAGTCTAGTCTCCCTCACTCTCAGTCTCATACTCAACCTCATCTCCCTTATGTTCAACCTGGTCTCACGCTCGGCCTCGTCGAAACAGGCTTTTTCATCTTCTGCCATCAGGCAGAAGGTTCCGCACCATCATGGCCAAAACAGAGAGACTCAGGAGGAGTTTCTATCCTCAGGCCATCCGTTTCCTTAACCAGGACATGCCTTTCTAGGTCTCAGTTCTTTATATGCTGCTAATACATACCTCGCTGTTACAATAACTTATACTGTACATGTCCATGCTATTACATGCTGCTATTACATACCTCATATCGTTGTTACGATAACTATACTGTCAATTAGTCCATGTTATTATATGCTGCTAATACATACCTCTTATTGTTACGATAACTTATACTGGTTGCCACTTCATTGTCACATGCTCTACTCTGCTATGTACAATGCTGCAGCTGCACTTGGCACTTTAAAAAATCATCTCTTTGCACCTGTTCTGCCCTAGCACATTTACAATTTTTACAATGTTTACATTCTCAGGTTTGCACATTTAACTTTATGTTCCTTATTGTATAATATATAGTTTTATTTTTGTCCTGTTACCCCAGCCTCCGTATTTAAGTTAGTATTTATGTTTGTAAGTTTGTATTGCGTCTCTATCTTCCTTGTCTATTGCACAGTTAAAAGAGCGGATCAGGATACATTTCACTGCTTGTTGTACCTGTATAACTTGCACGTGACAAATAAAGAATCTTGAATCTTGAATCTTGAATCTTTCTCATGTTTAGTCTCATCGTCCTCATTCTCAACTGTGTCTCCCTCATGCTCAGCCTTGTCTCCCATGCGTTCAGGGAGATATAACCTCATCTTCCTTATGCTCAACCTAGTCTCATGTTCAGGCTCGTCTTTCTCATGCTTAGTCTTGTCTTCCTCATTCTCAATCTTATCTCCATCGTGCTCAACCTCATGCTCAGTCTCCCTCACATCCAGCCTCACACTCAACATCATCCTCCTTAGGTTCAGCCTAGTCTCATGCTCAGCCTCGTCTTTCTCACAGCTAGTCTTGTCTCCCTCATGCTCTTACTCACGTTGAGCTTCATCTCCCTCAAGCTCAACTTCGTCTCCCTCACGCTCAGCCTGCACACTGACACGTAATTACACACTTACTGACAGCATCGCTGTGCCGATAATTAAAACTGCCACTGGAGGATTGTTGTTGCTGCTCTACAGCTGCCACGCCGTCGCCAGCCGGAACCTTCCAACGGTTTCTGGTTCCGTTTTAACAAATTTTCAGCTGCGGTATCAGACAAACCCCAGCAAATGAGTAAAATCTATTAGCGACTGGTGGTACTCCAAAAGTGTCATCTAAAGTGCCTAAATGGGCCTACCAGTGACCAGTACATTTTGTGAGCCTAGGAGGCGCTCTTTTGCATCTTTCTGCTGAACAAACATAGAGCCACTTGTTATTTTAAGTGAGCAATTATTGGTCATTGTGAACACAGCACAGCACACAGTGCACCTCAACAAAATGTGACCCCTGCATTTAACCCACCCATGAAGGAGCAGTGGCAACTTTTTTGCCAGTCCCCGGGAGCAGTGCTTGAGGACGGTACTTTGTCCATGAGAAGTGACCCTCAGATCACAGGTCCAACTCTCTAACCATTATGTTAACCCACCTTTGATAAACTGAATTGCAGTTGTATTTTTAAACAAAATTTGTAAATATTAACAATTAGATTTAAATGCATGTCATTTTAATTATCATATCTTTCGTGCATGTTTTTCTTTGACTGTTCTTATTTTTTATCTGAACTGCTGAATGCCAGTTGAGGTTACGCGGAATGGAGCCTGTCCCAGGAATTAGGGGCACCAGGTGGGGACCAACCACAGGGCTCACCCACTATGGGGTCAAATTAGAGTAACCAATCAACCTTAACTAGATTCTTTAGGATTGTGGGTATAAACCAGAGCACCCGGAGAAAACCCACAACGACATCGGGAGAGCACACAAACTCCACACAGAAAGACACTACAGTCGACCTGGGGATCAAACCCAGGAACCTCCCTTCTTTCTGTGAGGCGGCAGTGCTAACCACCGCACCACACTGATGGCCTTTTGTCTTTTTCAAGACAAGCAATTAATAGATTAAACAAAAAAGTTGTCTGAGTAATAAATTACTACATTACAGCTTAGTTGTAGCCCTAGTTTCAGCCCTAGTTTTGGAGAAGTTTTACTCATGCAAGTGAGGGACACTTCAGCTCCGTTACGGGGATCCGATTTAGCAAGGTGTCACTTTCCTGAAAGCGTTTTTTAGCACCGCTAGGGACATGGGTCACATGAATCCACCCAAATGCAACCACAAAAAAATGAGAGAGATGGGGCGCTGGGGCGCATATGCACACCTTTTTAAACGCCGTCTGCCACCCGCAGCTCCACCGCCTAGTTTATTTCAGACGGAGAGGGGTGGTGTAAAAACACGCTCCAGCTGACATTTAAACACACACACACACTGAGAAAATGCAGCCGTTGACGGCAACTAACGCAGACTTTGACGGAATCAAAGAAAAACGACAGCAAAGCGAACGGGAACGATTGAATTCAGAAGTCATTTCCAAGTCATTTCACACATGATGACATACATATGTTTTCTACAGTAGCTTATGCATTGATTTTTTTTTGTAATTCTTCTGTCAGTCTCCTTTATCTTTCTTTGTTGCTCGGGCTGTATCCAATATTGAGAGACGGAGAAAAAGAGAGAAAGAGAGAGAGAGGGAAGGAGCTCTTCTGTGTCGTAACCGAATAGAAGGAGCAGCCAACTGTGCGAGCGTAATATCTTGTTTTAACCCGGCTTTTGCAGTGATTTCATAATTGCCTCCCGCAGAAAGCGACTCCCCAGGGGACGGCGGATCGATAAAACGGCAACACAAAAGTATTACAGAAAGTACCTTCATGTTTTATCAAAGCGCTCAGCCAAAGATAATAGGGGCAAAAATGCAGCGTGAGAAAAAAAGAAGATGAATAGCAACCACGTCACGCGATTAAAATGTAGCGGCGCATAGACCCGGCGAACGCTACGAACAAACTCAACCTGTTCACCATAAAAATTTGTTAAAACATTAAGCCGAGAGGAGGGCTCGTGGTCTTTTCTCTGGGCTGACAGTTGCCGAGTGTGCAAGAGAAGAAGAAGAAAGCGTGGTGTCGACAGGAGTCAGGATATGGGGTCACGAGTTTTAACGGGATGCCGTCGATTTCCGGTGTCAGCCAAGATCTAAAGAGGCTCCGTAACTCGGGAAGTCGCCAGACGAGACTCTTCTCCCTATGCTTCCCTTTTTCATCTCCATGTCAACGTCTATCCTGCTGTGAAAACAAATCACACTCTCTTTCTCTTTCTATTCCCCCTTTATTTAACGTTCATAGAGCTGTTGGATGCCGACGCATTCCTAATCACACCAGACTTTGCGCATCGCTGTGTGCTGACCTCGATGGCTGGCTTTCTTGATGGACTCTCTACTATCAGGACTTTCATTCAAACCCCACAACCTTTCATGTCGTCCACCTGCTATGAGAGATGCTAATGTGATGCTAACTCTGTTACCCGTCTGCTGAGCCACAGCAGCCTCCGCCTTCTTTTGTCACCTTGACAACTTCTATTCAAATTCAGGGCCAAAGTGAAGTTTGTCTTTCAGACTGTGAGTTTCAGCTCTATGGACCAAGAGGTTGTAGTTCAAATCCATCTACAAATTCAGTCACATTTTATCTAGAGCAACTAATCTCAGCAATGTCTTGGGTGAAGGGTCTTGTTCTGGGACACAATGATGGTAGTGCTGGAGGTAGGATTCAAACCAATTTACATTTACATTGAAGTCATTTAGCAGATGCTCCTATCCTGGGGTGCATTTCCCAAATGCATAGTTGCTAACATATAGCTAACTACGCAAGCTACACTACGTTAGTTGCTAATCTACTCTATGTTAGTTGCTAATGTAATTAGCAACTATGCTTTTGGGAACGACACCCCAGAACGACTTTCATTTCCTTATTACAGGGGCGTCTCCCTGGAGCAATGTGGGTGAATAGTCTTGCTGTGGGACCCAGTGATGGTAGTGCTGGAGGTGGGTTTCGAAGCTGGCATGCTAATCACTAGACCACCACCTCACCCGTCACCATTAAGCCCCTGAGAAAGACCCTCAAACTCCAAATTGATTCAAGTCCCTGGGACAGTTGGTAGTGTAATGGTTGGGAAGTTGGACTCATGATCAGTGGATCACTGGTTCAAGTCCCGGACCATGAAAGGTGCCAATGGGGTACTCATGAGCAAGGTACTGTTCTCCAGAAACTGGTCCCTGGGCCAAAAGACTTGCCCACTGCTCCACAGGGGCAGTTGGTAGTGTAACGGTTAGAGTGTTCACTCCATTATCTGAAAGTTGCAGATTCAAATCCCAGGACTTGTAAAGGTACCACTGAGGTACTCAAAAGCACTGCTTCCTGGGTGCTGCCCATATTAGGACCTTGTTCCTGAATCACCCGATTAGCCGCTCTGGCTGCGTTCACATCCATTGTGTTGTCACATTTCAGACAAAAGAAAAGAAGCACAAAACATGAAGGAACAAAACGTCTTGAAATATTCATACATGATCCGATCGGGTGTTGCGAATCTGTCGAAAAAAGCAAATCTACGCTTATGACGGCGTTTAATTCGTGTCATGTCTGCCAGGTAAGAGTCACTCATACACAAATAACATGGCTGGTGACTCCAGTGAGGTTCATATGAAAGTGTTCCCTGAGGAAGCCCCCCATCTAATGACTTTTTAATATCCCTCCATCAGCTGTAGGCTACAAAGAGGCTCTTGTCACATTTCCAAGATATGATTTTTATTCTTCACCCCCAATTCTCCAATTCTGTGGGAGTATGAAGCAAAACGATTAACTCTATATCATGCAGTTTTAATGTCGTTAACGAAAAGCATGATGGAAAATGCTTGAGAATAACCTTTTTTGTTAACTGTGACTTAGTCGAGACGTTGACAAGCTAAAAAAAAATCTTTAGTGAGGAAAAGTAGAGATGAGACTAAAATGTTAAATTGTGTCTAGTTTGTCAGTGTAAATGGATGATAATTTCATATGCACACAAAACGTTTTAAATGGGTGATTATTTATCATTATGAACACAGCACAGCATGCAGTGCACCACAAGCAAATGTGAGATCTGCATTTGACCCATCCGTGAAGTAGCAGTGGGTGGCTTTTTGCCCATGGAGGGTATGTTGCTCATGGATACCTCAGGGGTACATTTATTGTTACACTACCAACTGCCACAACATGCTGCACTGTATTGATGGAAGATAAAGAGATGTCCTGTGTTAAGAGTGTTAAGAATGAATTTATACTTGACAAACATTACACACTTGATAAAACCTGTCACCTTAGTTTCAATTTCCAATACATAGAAGGATTAAATAAGTTTAAAGAGAGTTTAAAACTAAATCTTGACTAAAATATATTTATTTTGTTGACAAAAACTGGGTTAACTCACATAGAGAACAAATATATTAACTAATTGTAAATACTTTTCATCAATTAAAACCAATTGAGTATTACTAACAGACAAAAAGTTAAACTAAGTGTTTAATAAAATGAAACTTTTTGTCATGAACAAAAACTAGACTAAAAACTAAAACTAAAACTAAAAGTTGATTAAAGCTAAACTACCCCACCTCACGCCTGTAGTTCCCGGGATAGGCTCTGGTCGTCCCGCGACACCAGTTGGGAATAAGTGGTTCGGATAATGAATGATAGAATAAAACTAATTGACTACAAATAAATCTAACTAATGGACTAAAAGTAAAAGTAAAGCTTACCATAAAGTGTCTAGTAAAGCTTGACTAACTGACTAAACATAAAATTATAAGTTGACTAAAACATAACTACTTTTCATTGACTTAAACTAGTCTAAATGCCTAAATTTGAAACTGGATGAACTGAGTAAAAGTACAACTAAATGGTGACTAAAAATGTAACTTCTTTTCTTTGTCTAAAACTAGATTAAAATATGAAAGATAAAGATAGATATAACTAGCTAAATAGATACAACTAAGAAAACTATCAAGAATTTTGGTCTAAACAAGAGTTAACATTATAAACATGTTGATGGATCTGCAGCACAGCTACGAACAGTATTTTATTGAAAGCGTTTTTATTTTTTCACATCATTCGTCCTCAACTGTAAACCTTCACAAAAAATCCCAGCTGCTTTCTTGGCGGTGATCTGTGAACTCAACAAGCCCTTCCTGTACCCTGACCCAGGTGGTCCGGCCCAAAACCCGTCCAAACCCGCCCGCTCATTTGTGCTCTCACTCCTCAGTCCAAAAGCATGCTGGGTAATGATGATGAAGTAAACAGCATGGCTGCAAAACGTGTCTTGGCATTGAGTGCAGTCCTCATTAGAGAGGCTGAGTCGGCGAGGGTTCTGTGAGAGGTTTCTGACCATCACCCAAAAGGGTTGAGGCCCCACCTGGAATCCTCCCCAATCTCCAGTGTAGCTGCTCTGGCTATGTTCATGTCCACATTTCAGAGAAAAGAAAAGATGCACAAAACGTTAGGGAACAATGAAGTCTTGAAACATGAAGGAGGCATCCCGAAATACTCATACAGGAAGTGATCAGGTGACATGAATCAGACAATAAAGATAAATCTATAACAGCATTTCATTTGTGTTATGTCTGCCGTGCTATAGCATCATTACACTCAACTGCAAAATAAAGCTTTGTTTCGTTAATCAGTTCCTTCATTCAACACGATAGGTTCTGTCACATCAGCTGTCCATCAGCTTCACCATATTTAAAGCTGTAAGAAGCTAGCTAAACCTGGTAGCATAACAGGGCTGTTAGTTGCATACCAGTTAGGGAGCTGGCCCCATATTCGGAATGTCACCAGTTCAAGTCCTGGGCCAGTAAAAGTGTCATTGATACACTCATGAGCAAGGTACCATCCCCAAGCACTATTCCCTGGGTGCTAGCAAAAATACTGCCCTTTCACAGATGGGTCAAATGCAGAGGTAGCATTTCATTGTGGTTCTCTTTGTGCCATGCTTTGTTGTGTTCACAATGACAAATTATCACTCACACACTTTTGGCAAAGGCCGTCTTCATCACAAGTTTGGAAAGCAGCTTAAACTGGGTGTGGAGAATGCTAGCTACTGTAGTGATCGATGAGCGGTATGAGGCTTGGTTCCATCAGCTTATAGAACTGAAGAAGTCTTCAGCGAGGTTCAAATCCAAGGATTCCTCAGTAAGGGTCAAGTAACATCCATTGTTGGGGCAGTTGGTAGCGTAACAGTTAGGTCCTAGCCACGCGGGCCTTCGAATCTTTTATTAAGTGAACGCTCTACGCATTTTTGTAGCTGCGCTTGATTGGCTCCAGTGAGGCATTACATTGGCATTCGTTTGATGCTGTTTAATGCCAACCTGCAGCCCAATTTGTAATTTTGTGTGTTTACCTGTGGGGGGCAGTAATCAGCCTGTCCAAAGTGCAAAATATAAAAGTACAAATGTAAAGAGGAAATAAAAATAAAAAAACACCTTCTGTGGCACAGTTGGTTTGGCATAATGACATCACATGGAATGAGAGTATATCTTGTATATTTTAAAAAAATAATAATTTGTACATGCATATAAAGTTATAAGTATTAAAAAATAATTGTTATGGCACATGAAGGACAGTCTTTCATCTGCAACGGCCTGTGTTTAGTTCACACTCACCTGACGTACGCCAGAAAAATACCTGATTCAGACATCCATGTGGACCTGGCCTTATGGAGTTCGCCACATAATTGGAAAGATATCAGTTCAAATCCCAGACCTGTAAAGGTACCACTGCGGTACTAATGAGAAATGTATCATCCTCTTTCACAGATGGATCAAATGCAGAGGTACACTGTGTGCTGAGCTGTGGTGTGTTTACAAATAAGACCACTCACTCACTTTCACATTTGCTCCAGGTCCAGCACCTCATTCCCAGTTCTTTGGTTTGGTCACTACAAGTTCTTGAAGACGTTACAAATCTTCTTCAGTGCTCAAAGCTGATAGAACCCAATATCCTATGCTAGTCCATCACCTAGTTTAAAGCTTTTGCAAAAGTTGTGACAAAATTTGAGTACTTTCTTGCTCCTTAAGTGGCTTTTAATGGTGGCTTTGATGGACAGCTCAGATCATTTTGAGGAATACAGGACAGGATGAATAAATGAAAGCATCCTTTGCAGTTCAAGTGGAGTGTAATGATGATAAAGTAAACAACATGGCTGCTAAACATGTCTTGGCGCCGAGTCCGGTCCTCATTAGAGAGGCAGAGCCAGTGAGGGGCCGGTAGAGCCCTGGTGAGGGTCCGGGGGCCCTTTCGCTCCCAGGTTAGCGCCTCATTTCCCGCTCTTTAGGGCGGTCACTGATGGCTCCTGGAGGGGCGCGGCATGGACAGGTGTCCGCCGCCGACAGGGCGCTACACCACAGCTGCTACCATCTGGCATACGATGCCATTCGAGCGGGTTGGCAGCGCCCCATGCATGCTGCCGTCCATGGAGAAGGCATGTCAAGGGCAGCCATGGTACAAGCTTACTCACAGGGCAGCATCGACCCCCCCATACATCCACCTCTCCTGACTAGCCCCACCCCTCATCAACCCCCCTTCGGGAGGGCCTGATGCCCGGGGTAGAGGGTAATTTAGCTTCCACACCCACCAACCGTCCCACCTCCATGGGACTGGCAACAATGAGGCCGGACGATGCCAAGAGTGGGCAGTGTCACCCTTCTTTTTGTTTGTGTGTGTGTGTGTAGGTGTTTGTAAGTGTGTGTGTGTGTGTGTGTTGGGAAGGCATACCTATTCATTAAGATCTGGGCAGCCGCATTTATGATCCAATGTAGTGGAAATAAACAAAAAAGACTTAATTACCTCTGCCCTGCGCTACACACCGAAATGCTGTAGCTCCCTTTGGTGGTGTGATTTTTGTTTGTGGTGTCTTTACTCAAATTTTTGGCTAATTGTGGCGTTTAGGAAATATGCAGGTGCATGTAGGTTCTCAGTTGACCAGTGTCAGGTAGTATGTAACTATTAGTATTGAGGTTACTAACTCAACTATTGTTTTCAGTAGCTTATCAGTAGCAAAGCTACCTTTAAAATGCTGCAGTAATCATTTATGTAGTAAAGTAACTAATTTCTAATTGCAGCAATCATTCATTATCCAACCCGTTTAATCTCAAATGGAGTCGTGGGGGGACCGGAGCCTATTCCAGGGCACAAGGCGTGGACCAACCCTAAGCAGGTGCCAACACAAAGACAAGTTTCAAGTAGCAGGTCTTTGTAATTGTTGTTGAAATGGAAAAAGTGGCATCTGATTGGTCCATACTCTATGCAATATAGGATGCTCGGCAACTGCAAGACAGAGAACTGATCCACTTTGCTAAAGGTACAAGCAAGAATCCGAGAGCTGTGGTCAAGACCACCTAAACCAGGGGTAGGCAACTCCGGTCTTGGATGGCCAGTGTCCTGGAGGTTTTCCCTCCTACCTGGTTAGTGTCTTCTAGTGGTTATCTACCTGAGACCTGTGGTGCGAATATTTTAAAATCCAGCTGGAAGGAAAACACTGTGGTGTGTTAACACTTAAGAATTTTTGGGGGCAGTTGGTGGTGTAATGGTTGGGTGTTCGCCTCGTGATCAGAAGGTCGCTGGTTCGAACCCCTGAAGGTATTGTCCCCAAGCACTGCTCCCCGGGTGCCACCTTGTTAGCTGCCCACTGCTCCTTCAAGGATGGGTCAAATGCAGAGGTCTCATTTAGTTGTGGTGCACTGTGTCTTGTGCTGTGGTGTGTTCACAATGACAATCACTCAAAATAATAATAATAATTTAAAATTCAGAATCCATGGGCTGCATTTTTTCCAGTCACTGATCAAGCATGTAAGGAGTGTAGCCATGTAACAGTTGTATTTTCATACAGTCAATTCAAGCTGCTGAGCAAACCTTCTGAAAACCCTATGTAGTCAGTTGTGTCTACGTAACTTCAATGTTTTGGTCCAGTATTATGCCTAATGCATGTCAAAACAACTAGACATTCAGATGTGCATATGCCAGACATGTACATCACTTCAGTGGTGGCAAAAACCACGCAGCAAGTAATTTATTCTCTCTCCACCTCAACAATAACCAGGAGATAATACAAGTCCTTTGCTGTATTGTGAATGAAAGCAGCCAGCCATGTGTTGCAGAAAAGCAGCAGCCCTATTTATGTGGGTGCACACCTCCCTCACCTCAGCATTTATATTCATAATAGGTTCCGCCAAAAAAAAAAGAAACAAAAAGCCCAGCCATCTCTTTGGCACGGAACACTTAGCCATTCAGCGTCACTTATGACAGTTTTGATAGACACTTACTACATCAGAGAAATACCTGGGAGCGAGTTCTCCATATAAAGCATTGATTAAAGTTGTATTGCGGCCCATCATTTCTGGCCTAAAATCCTTCAGAGAAAGCAGACAAACGTCTAGCCTTCTGGCCCAAAGTGAAGGAACTGAAGAGGTGGAGAGGGATGAAATAAAGGTTTAATTGAAGGTTGTGACGTTTGAAGAGTGTCAAGTCTTTCCCTGCGAATGATAGATGATTATAGACTGGAGCGCCGTCCCTCGCTATCATATCAGAATCACATTAGCCGGCCGTGCCCAAAACCCACTTCTGATTTAATTGTGGCACGTTGCTTCTCGGCCCGCGTGAGTGACACTGCGGTGGGTTAATAAAAATCTCTTATGTTTGCTAAACGCTTTCCTAATCAAGCCTGTTATGCCAACGCCGCTCACACGATGCTCAAGTCAAGACTTGGGACGGTTTCGGGACGGGAATCTCCTCCAGCAACGAGACAGGTTCGAAATAAATAAATAAATAAAATCCCAGCTACGTACGCCTTGGTGTAATCTCTCTCCAAATTGAGGGATGTCTGGCGTATTGAAATTGGATTATCAAGTTGAACACAATCATTGCTTTGAACGATTATGCGGCGGGCAATAAACAGATGTGAACAATCATACACGAAAATAATTGAGAGTCATAAAACTTAATCCAGGAAAATCAATGGCATATAAAAGCAATGAGATAGGCAGCCTTAGAGAAATCGATCAGTGTTTGTAGCGAGGGGGGTAATGTGTTTTTCCTGCAAGAGCAGCGGCTAATGAGAGGCGAGAAAGCCGAAAAGCCATGCTCGGGTTGGAACGATTTAACGAAAATAGGAAAGATGCAAAGCCTCTGAAACGAAACGATATAATGTGATTCGCTTCTTATTATTAGAATTTTTTGAAATATATGACCTGCATGGACGCTACGTGCAATGCAACAGTGAAAGAGAGAGTGAATAAAAAGGATGAAACCTTCCTTTAATGACACCAAGGAGCAGCTGGTAGTTGGTGGTGGCAATGCTTGATGACGGAACCCTGATCATGAGTACCTCAGTGATACCGTTACCAATCTGGGATTTGAATCGGCAAGCTTCCGATAACAGGGTGAACGTTCTAACCATTATGCTATTAACTGACCCAGTGTGCTGTGCTGTGTTCACAACGACAAATAATCACTTAAAACCAATAAGAGCCCCGATCCAATGCAGTTTGTGTTGTGTTCAGCTCAAATTCTAAATAATGTGTTCATAAATGTGAAAGTGAGCGATTATTTGTCATTGGGAACACACCACAGCGCAGCACACAGTGCACCACAACCAAATGTGACCTCTGCATTTGACCCAATCATGAAGGATCAGTGGGCAGCTCTCAAGGGCAGTGCCCGGGAGCAGTGCTTGGGGACGGTACCTTGCTCATGATTACCTCAGTGGTAACCTTACCGGCCCTAGATTCGAACCTACAAACTTTTGATCATGGGGCGAACAGCCTACCGTTACACCACCAACTGCCCAAATCTACTTTACTGTCCAAATCAACTTTTCCTCATTATCAAGTTTTAAAGATAGCATGTCTTGTCTTAGTCGTTGACCAACATTTTTGATGTTAGAGAAATGAGAAAGTGAGTGTTTATTTGTCATTGTGAGCACAGCACAGCACACAGTGCACCCCAGCTGAATGTGAGCTTTGTATTTGACCCATCAGTGAAGACGCAGTGGGCAGCTGACATGGGCAGCAGCCAGGGAGCAGTACTTGGGGACGGCACCTTGCTCATGAGTACCTCAGTGGTACCTTTACAGGTTCGGGATTTGGCTTTCTGATTGCAGGGCAAACACCCTAATTGTTACGTTAATAAATGAACTCTGTATCTAATCTTTTGAAAGGTAAATCCAGAATTACACATACTTTCACATACAGATTTCCTTAACACATTACTTCAAGTATATATTTATATATTTTATATACATATATATTTCTCCAGATGAACAGGAAATCACAAAGAAGAAAAGGCTCTAAATCAAAATTGAGCTGGTTTTCATTAAATACATAAATGTAAATATGAATGTAAATCTAGAATTATACACATTTTCACACACAAACTTCTTTAAGACTTGAGTAAATCATCTAAACTGAGCTATTTCAATTTGCTTTACTTTATTAGAGTTACATTTGACCTATGTGAATGTTGTATGCAATGCAACATCAAAGTTAATCTCCTTAAGACTTCAGAAAACCACCAAATACAACGATTAAATTTAGGTTCTGTTTCCACAATTTACTGTACATTATTAGAATTACGCTTGATCTATGGGAATATTTTACGCAATGCAACAGCAAAAATTAGAAAAAAAAGACAGTTCAATCAAGAAGACCATTCAGTTATAGATTGACAAGTATTTATTTGGCAAAGACAAGCTGTCTTTAGTGTGTATGTGAAAGATTTTGGAGGAAGCCCGTCGCTTGGTCGTTGGTTCCCTCGTCTCTGAAGCCGGCAGATCTGGCTGGGAGACCAGGCAGGAAGGCGAAGGAGCCTGCCCCAGACCAAGACGGGAAGCCGAAGGTGGTGGAGGGGAGGAGGCGGGCGAAATCGAACAGCTGTAATGGCAGAGAAGAAGGCCAGTTTACTGCTTATATACAGAACTAGGGGTTATGTGATTGGACGTGCCGACGCTCATTAGGTCTCCTTGTTTGAACTTCCGTATTCACTTTCATTGTATTCACTGCAACATTGAATTTCATTTCCTTAAGATCTTCTGGATTAAATATTTGTTCTGAATTAAATTTCTGAATTTTACATTATTTGAATTAGTTCCAAATATATCATCTATATGTGGAAGCTGTATGCAATGAAACAGCAAAAAAAAAAGAGTGAAAAGAAAAATATAGGCACAGCATTTTAGTCTTCACCCTGGATGTGCTAATTGGTGGAAATTTTGTCATTTTTTGTAAAAAAAAAAAAAAAAAAAAATTAACCCTGCATTTCAGGGTTAATTAATTTAATCACAAATGTTTTGACAAAACTTATTTCACCAAATAAATCTTCAGTTTGATTTGGTCATGTTTCCACAATTCACTTTATGTATTTAGAATTATTTTCAAATTCATTACCCACAGCTTTGGAAAAAAAACAAGAGACCACATCGCTTTTTTCTGTTCACATCTGTGCAATATGTGGTTGTGAGAGTACTGTGTTCAGGTTGCTATTCTTTTATGAGCTACTGCAGTTGCAGGTCTGTGAAAAATAAGAAAGCAGTCCATATTTTAATTTAGTTGCTGATTAGAGGAAACAGACCTCAGCAAATTAGGACACCATGGGCCATAATCTTTTAATGATATAATGAAATAGTATATGTGTAGTATGCAACTTCCAGGTTAGATAACGATCATTAACTCCATAAGATAATAAGATAATAGTCTCTCTGTCTGGTCTCTTATTTATTTCCATATAAGTGGACATTGTAGGCAATTAAACAGCAATAAATAGAGAGACAAAACATGACGTTGCATGCAATGCAACATTGAAAAAGAGAGTGAAAAGAAAAGTCCCGAAAACCTCGTCCTGACCTCGCTAACGAGATCCTGCACCATGGCAAGGTCAGCGCCAAAGAGGCGGCGAGCGCGGAAAAAGTGTGAGGTCACGCTGCACGGCATTATGGGAGGGCATCCTTAACCATGCGTCGCAAAGTGCTGGTTATACCGAGGACTCGGACACCTCTCCCTCTCCCTCTCTCTTTCTCTCCACCTCTCTCTCTCTCTCTCTTTCTCTCTTTCTGTCTCTCAGTCTCGTCTTTTCATTTTTTCATGACCACTCTTCCGTCCGTCTTCCATCTCCTCTGTCTTTATCAATTTTGGAGTAAGTGATGGCGAGAGGAGCGAGGCAGTGAGCGAGCGAGGTTGTGGAAGGTGGTGGTGATGAGAGGTGGGGGGATATATTTTTCGCTTGACTCTTGACCTCTACCCAGGTCGGTGACGTTTTTTAGAGTGGGGGAAGTGCTAAAGGATGGCGGGGAGTCCACTGGTCGCTCATCACCCCATTCTCAAATCCAACCTCTGGCTATCCCCCTCCCCACCCACTCACCCACCCGCCTCTTAAAGCCACTCAGCCGAGTCAAGGCCATTCTGACGGAGGCAAAAACCAGACACCACTTTAAATTTCATAAGCTCCAGACATGCAGCGCGGAGGAGGAAAAACGAGTAGGGGGGTAGCGGGGGCAAAAGGAAGAAAGATAATATATGAGCCTTTTTCTCTCAGTCTGACCTCTCTGCTCGGCCTGTCTGTCATTCGTTACCGGGCGCAGTTCGGCGGCGCTTCATGAAAGTTGGTAATTTTGATAAATGGAGCTGCCAGCGCCTTTGCTGGTTATCGCTTTAGCAATCAAAATCTGTTACATTTCAAAAACACTGAAGGACTCTTCACCGGCAGAAAAAAAAGAAAGTAACTCACAGCGGCCCAGGTTCAGGTAGTACGGGACGGGGGATAGAGCGGATTCCGGCAGGTTTAAAGTGTTCTGAGCACAACTGGTTATGATTTAGGCCGCAAATGTGTGCAGTTTGCTGAAAGACAGTTAACGTGGCTTGATGAAAACCAGCTGAAATAAAAATGCTTTTACAATTCATTGGCCAGCAAATTCAGATGTAGTCTTACACTCATAGAACGGATGTGTAGAAACAATTGCACAAATCACGTGTAGCACTTAAGTTTACACATTTTGTGTTAATATTTAATAAAATGATGTCGGAAAACGTCAGATCTTTTACACAGTCATGTGTAGTTTTAAAATGTAATCATCATGTGCATTTGTTCACAGCATTCAACACAATGTGTGTAACCAAGGACAGCACGTACTAATATTATACATGCTTACACATCTTTGTGTTACCTCTCTTTACACTTTCACTGTTTCAAAAGTGTTAACACAGTAAATGTGTTAAAATGAACTTTAAAAACATTGTCCCAAAACACACCCATTAATGTGTAAAAATTTGTTACAGTTTGTGTCCATTTTAACACATCCTTTCTAAGAATAGCAGTTCGACAATAATGTTCAGTAGTTTTAGTGACATTTTAGACATTGTATTTGCTTTTTTCTGAGTTTTATGTGATGATAAGTACCTACATTTTAGCTAACCTAATTACTTTTAATCATTTTAGTCAAGGCTTTAGACAAAACCCTTACAAAAACAAAATGTAGTTATATTTTAAGCGCCTTTTAGTTTTTTCTTAGTTAAAATGTTTAGACAAAATGCTTATTGGTTTTAGATAAACTGCTTAGTTCAGGTTACATTTTAGTTATTTAGAGTCAAACTGATATGCAATTTTACTAAAACTAAATTTTCTCTAGAACTAATGAGCATCTTTGGCCTAAACATTTTGACTAGAATGTATAGAAAAAGTTTAGTTTACATTCTATAAATTAGGCTAAAACTACGAAGGACATGAATGACAAATCTCACTAAAAACCGATATGCATTTTGGACTAAAACTAACAAGATTTCTTATAAAACTAATAAGCATCTTTGTCTAAAAGAAAGACTGCAAGTTGCTTAAAATGTAACATTAGAGCTAGATAAAATGTAGACTACACGAGAAAAATGACATAAATGTCACTAAAACTACTAAGCATTGAGGTCTAAATATTTTGACTAAATACTTGACTAAAATTACTGTCATTAATTAAGTTGACTAAAATGTAGCTACTCATCATCAGCTAAACTTCAAAAACCTTAACAAAACAACAGGCATTTTTATATTAATATTGCAACTAAAGACCAAATGTCAGATTAGGTTAACTGTAATGTAGCTACTTATCCACTAAAACGTTGAAGAAAAATAACAACATCTAACCAAAACTAAGCTTAGTAAAACTAGTAAGCATTTTGACTAGAAGGAAAGATTTGAATTTAGTCTAAATGTTTTGACTAAAGATTTCGACTAAAATGACCAAAGTTATTATTCGTTGACTAAAATAACTACTTCATCATCCCTCTAAAACTTGGCCAAAATTTGAAGAAAATGAAAAACCATTAAACTTGTAAGATTTTTTGTCAAAATGTTCTTTACAAAAATTTGACTTCTACAAACAGTTTGTATGTATGCTATATTTGTGCCACACTCCTGAGTGCAGGATCTGTCGCGAGCAAAATCTTCTGACTGCAAGTGCTCAACTCTGCCTGCACGCTGGTCTCAAATGGTCTGTGTGCGCCCAACACTGTGGTCACGCGAGAGTCTCCTTTCACCTGCGCGCAACTCTGCCTTCGCTCAACACTGCCGTTACGCTCGCTCGCACAGAACTGCTATAACAAAAGTTAATATTAAACCAGCCAGTCACATCCTGGAGAAACTGATTATTGATTTTTCTTCGATCATAACAGCACTCTTTTATTCACTTCACTGTTCGGTGAAAATTAATTACTAGTCAAAATGTTTTAACACAAATGCTTATTAGTTTTACATAAAACAGCTTAGTTTAGGTCACATTTTAGTAACTTTTGTCAAGGTTTAGTTGGATTTAACAGCAGATTCATTTGTGACAACATTAAGGCTACTTTTAGTCAGAAGTGATGTTGCCGTTCACTGTATAGATTTTATCACATGCTGGTGGGTTTCAGGCCTCGGCAGCTTTATATGTACACGTCCCTCAACCGATCCAGTCAGTGACGAGGATGCACTGCATAAATATTTGGACAAACCTGATGCATTTTAATGTTTGCCATTTCCAGGAGATAACATTTACACTCCACGCTTGTCTTGTTTAGACTGGATTTCTTTTGCACCTTTTTAAAAAGGTTTATCTATCTTAGTCACAACAAATAATAAAAATGTTGATTGCTGTACATTTTTGCTAAACTTTATTAAGCAAATTAACATTAGATATATAATCTTCACAAGATAAATCAGATTTCTTTGAGAAAAACATTTAAAATCTGAGTAAAAATCCATTAAATGCTGAGTTTATCAATGCATGTTAGTTTAAGAAAGGGGATTAAATTAGTCTCAGTCTTATCATATAGTATATTTATATCCAAGAACACTACTTTCAGATACTGGGTGGTGAGTGTGTGTATGTGTGTGTGTGTATGTGTGTGTGTGTGTGTGTGTGTGAAGCAGAGAGAGAGATAATCACGTTTGGCTACACATTTTAATCAGTTCGGCCAATCAAAGAGATAATTGGATTGCATTGCCTGATTGCGAGACTCGGTGAAATTGGATCGCAAATAAATTGCCTCAAACTTGTGAAAAAGGAGAAGGAGGAATCCAGAGGAGGAGATGAAGAAGGAGGAGGGAGGAGGAGGAGGGAAGTATGGAAACAAAGAGTCACTCCATAAAACAAAAAGGGACTCACTTACGCAAATAGCTCCTCATCCACAACCTTCTTCCCACTTTTACACCACTAGGTTGCACTTCTTGGTTTTAGACGTTTTCATTGTGGTTTTGATGTGACACCGATGAACTCAGCTCTGTTAATCAATTAAAGGGCAAGTGCAGTTATTTTTATTTAATTATTTTCTTTAATGCTTTTAACACTTAAGTACTTGAATACTTTCAAAAATAGATATTTTACATTTTATATTTTTACGAAATTACTCAAATATTTAATGTTAATATGTTAATAATTAACATAATAATGTTAATGTTAATACATTTAAAAAAAACACTTATTGAAACAAATATTGAAATTTTAAGATATTAAAATATTTTGGATATTTTTGAGTATCGTTTGGAAAACAAAGAACTTGGTTTGTAAACTATGTTGACTAACACAAACAGTCTTTATCCAGAATTTTCCTCCCACTTTTACACTTTTACTATTAGACTGCACTTTCCTTTTTGGCCATTTTCGGTTAAATTGGTTAGTTTTATTAATTTGAAATTTAAAAATTAGTGGCTAGTACTGGAGTGCGATAATGACCTACTAACTCAAGCGGTGTGGAACGTGAAAATGGATTTAATATTTTGAAAAATATTTTAAACGTAGGAAATAAATTATTTTGTAAATTTTATTCAGAACCTGTAATCAAATATAAACGCATCTCTGTTTGGTTGTGTTTATTACTTTTTTAAATGCTGTAAATACTAAAACAAATTTGAACACAACATTTCTTTTTTGGTTCTATTTGACTATTTTTGCATTTTTGGCCAAAACCACTTCACTCCATGCTATTTTTTGAAAAACTTTTTCTTTTCCTTTTTTTTTTCTTTCTTCAAAATGGACTTTCTTTTCAGCTCTTATCAACGTAATCTTGTCCATTTTAGTTATTTTTGACAAATTCTCTAATCCAGGCAATGTTCCCAACGTTGATGTGTGATAACTTTGAGAGTCTGTTTAATACTGTTTCATGAAATGAAAGTTCTTCTACCTGGGACACAGATGCAGCTCAATTTCTGTAGTCAATTAAAGGGTGAGTGCAGAACGGGTAATGAACCTACTAACCTGGCCAGGGTGGTGTCATGATTCTCGGGACGACGGACCTGCCCGTTACCAAGTGGCCCAGGAAATGAGAGGCCGAGCACTCGGAGTCAGGCCCTGGAGCCACCACAACACACGCCATGGATTTATATGTTCATCCTGTGGTAAAGCTAACACGGTGGCTGCGTTCAGGGCTAATAAACACAGAGACACACTCTCAGGAATGTGTGTGCTTGTACATGTGTGTGTGTGTGTGTTAGGGCTGGGAAAATTTATCAAAAAAATTAATCAAACTGACATTCAGAGCCTCTAATCTTGGCCACTCCAGTTTAGTATTTCAATTAGTTTGGAAATACTTTTGAAAAATACTTTTTAGAAAATCTGCTCCAAATTCCAGAACTTCTAAACAATGTTTATTCACGCTATTCAAACCAAGTTTAGAATGTCTAATCTACATAATCTTGCTCATATCAATTTTGATTAGTTTTTAAATTATGGAAATACTTTAAAAAATGTTTTACTGTTTTTACTTTAAAAAATGTTTTTAATGTTTTTATAAACTAAGATTCATAGAACACCTAATTGATTCACACCACAAAACCCAGAAACAAAATAACTATCTACTAAATGTAATCTTGCAAAATGACAACACACACACACATTAATAATACATACACACAACACCCCCACCCCCAAATCATCAGAGCTAATAAACTCAGCGTCGCTCGTTAGGACCAACGTGAGCACACATTAGAACGGTATTACGTCCTGGGCAACCCGCTATATTAATTTTCTCCTCCATAATGTGCACTTTATTGTTTCCAATAAGCATTTTTAATAAGCAGAGTGATAAGTGCTTCCCCTGTAAAAATGTCTCCAATTAGAGTCCGCTCTCGGAACGCTCGCCTCGTAACCGAGTTAGAACCCTCGGCTAACGACCGCCCGCGCGACCAAACTCGACACCAGTAAACAGATGTGAACAAACAACCTTTGCTTGATTAAGAACAAAAAGAGAAGTGGGCGCCTTCCCTCCACCTCGAGCCAAATTTACACCTTACATCATACGAGCGGGGTGGTGGAGGTGGTCTTAGATTCTCATATCTGTACCAGGAGGTCTTGGGTTCGAATCCCACCTCCAGCACTATCATCATTGGATTCTTGAACAGGACTCTTAACCCCAAGTTGCTGCAGGGAGACTGGCCCCTGAAATTAGGAATGGAAGTCACTGTGGAGGACAGCGTCTGCTATGTGTAAGTGTGAGTGGACACCGGATTCACCTCTTGAGCGGGAATGTTGCTATAGCTACAAGTTTGCCACTTTTTGAGAAAGAGTTCTGTAAAATTAAACGTCATCTTCTGGAAAACAAGGTGAAACACAACTTTTATTCTGATTTGGTGGACGGAAGCAGAAAGTGTTGGATTGTTTAGTGTTTGAACTGACTGATGTATGTAATTCCGTTGTATTGATTAGTTATAAAGTAGCTGCCAATTCATTATGTGATTGTAAAGATTGTTCATTGTTTTATTATTATTATTATTATTATTATTATTATTATTATTATTATTATTATTATTATTATTATTATTATCCACCCACTCTTGCTGCCACTACTTCTCCTATATTTTTGCCGTTCCAATTCTAAAACACTTCAAACTGATTATAGCGGTGTGTGTTGCTGTCATTCACGATGTCGATACGTGCACTCGTTCGCGAGTTCTGTCCATTATTCCGTAAAAATGTGTTATTTGCGTTATTATTTCGTTATCCGCCCACGTTTGCTGCTCCTACTCCTCCTACAGGTTTTGTGCATAAACGCTGTTCCAACTCTAAAAGGTGTGGGCTATAGCGGTGTAGTGTGCTTTCAAACACGTTGTTGCTATGTGCACTTGTTCAAGGGTTATGTCAATTTTTCCTTTTTTCATTATTTGATCGTTATTTGTGAGAAACCCCTCTGTGTTTAATAACTAAATGTTTCTGAGTGCATTTAGAACAGTGCTGTTTGCATCATACATGGGATTTGTTATGTGAGTGCATCATTATGTGATAACTCTAACCCTCTTGCCGCAAAAAAGTAATGACATTTTGTATTTTCTTGTGTAAATGCCTTCGGTAAAGTACAGTAATACCTCGTATTAATACATTGTTTCGATATGTGTCTTTTTCAGATTTACGTTGCCAGGTCTAAGAAAATAAAATGATATAAAAATCACTGGGTCATTAAATTCACTTACGCCATTTAAAAACAAGAGCATAAAGAGTATACATAACCAAAAAACCTAATATATCATAAAATGACATGTAATACATTAGTGCTTGTGGATGGTACCTTGTCCATGAGTACCTCAGTGGTACCTTTACCGGTCAGGGATTCTAACCAGCAAACCTCCGATCACAGGGCCAACCAGCTGCCGCAAAACAGTTGCCAACAAATTCTGTAACTGAACTGAACATATCAATTAGTTGTTTTTGTGCCTCTAGAGCGGCACAGTGACGCAGTGGTTAGTGCTGCCGCATCACAGCGAGAAGGTCCTGCGTGCGAACCCCGGGTTGGAGTGGGTTTCCTCCGGGCACTCCGGTTTCCTCCCACAGTCCATGCACTCTAGGTTAATTGGCGACTCTAAATTGGCCCATTAAGGTGTGAGAGAGATTGTTTGAGTGTGTGCCCTGCGGTGTGTTGGTGCCTGCCCAGGGTTGGTACCTGCCTTGCGCCTGTAGGTTCCCGGGATAGGCTCCGGTCCTGCTGCGACCCCGGTTGGGATTAAGCGGTTAGCATGATGAATAGATGAATGAATGTAGCGGCTCTGATGTTTATAATGATGTAAAAGAAACTAAACCACATTCTATGAAACATTAACTTTGACGTCACGTGGACGCGGGAGGTTTAATTGCGTAACTGCATATCTCAGTCGACCCCCTCCCCAAACAAACCTGCCCCCCCACTCTTTCCCCCTCCCTCGGTGGCAGGCTGGCAGCGGCGGCGATGCGCGATGGCTTTAATTAGCTTGGGCAGACAAAGGCTTCATCTCTAAACGCAAGTAAACGCTGTACACCTAAGAACAATTTGGAGTCGGCCTTTTTGTTCTAAACTTTCCTCCCCCCCCCGCCTCTTCCTCTTCCTCTTCTTCTTCTTCTTCTTCTTTCAGATGGCTGGGTCTACTGTGGATTGTTATTCTCGCAACTTCGTGACAGCTTATTTTAATGGATGCTATGATGTGGAGGTGGGGGTGAGTTTGGTGGTGGTGGGGGTTGGAAAGCGTGCAGTCTGCCCCGGCTCGCCGCTAATGAGCCGGCCTGAGTTGCTCCTGCAGCTTTCATTACCACTTCTGGCAGAAAGGAAGGTTCATCTTTAATCTACGCCGCCTGTCCTCTGGGTCCAATGTTAAGGCATCTCTGAGAAGAGGGGCAGAAAAAAAATCATAACATACTAATTAATTTTATTTTTCAGGAGGGTTTCAATAAGCGCGTCGGCCGCCGTACTTTATGCGCCGCACAAACACTGTTTGCTTTCAGAGAAGGCCGGCTAATTGCTTCTCGGCTTGACATCATTATATGGCTATGCGAGGGGATGTAGACTGTTTAATTAAGGTCGGATGCCAGTTCGTTATTAGACTCGCCGCATTTCTGCAAAGATCTCTTTGTAATTTAATACAAAGGACCTTTTGATTTGCAGCTTTACTTTATTTAATTCTTTTCTTCTTTAATACGCACGACCCGATCCGACCCGACACAGCCCAGCCCTACCCGGTGAAATGCCACACGCTGGCACGCCATGACAACTTCCCCACTTGCCCTCACCCTCCATTAAAAAGCAGGAGGTTTGTACTTTTAAGTGGGAGCTTTTAAAACGCCTCTTTTTGCTCAGAGAGACTTTTTGAGCTGCATTTTCTCTTCTCTTTTACTCCAGGCCTGAGCTGTTGAGGTGCTGTCCTCTAAGGGTGTAACGATACATCGATCTACACTGATAGAGCCGCGATATACTGTACTTAATGCTCATTGACGCGTACGCTTGCAGATACTTGCACGCATACTTTCTGTTAATCTTGAGGATTCCAACAGGTGGCAGTGTACAGTTTAAAAGTGTCCATTCTGCCGTAAAGTGACAGAAGAAGAGGAAGAAGTAGAAGCGGAAGTGGGGGAAAACATCGGCGGCATTTGCTGTGAAATGACGGAAAAAAGATGTTGACAAAAATTGTTTGCATTTGAATGTTATGAAATTGCAAAAAAGACGAAAAAACGTTCAGCCATGTTTATAGTAAACAACAATGCTGTCGTCACGTACCAAAACTTGAACACACTGCATCGTTAATTTCTGACAACGTGCTCAGCGGACGCTTCAAAAGAACGCTGAGAACGCGTGGCAGTCGTGATGCGTGCGCATAAGCGTTCTGAGCGTCAAGTATATCCCAGCCCTTACATCCATTTAGTGATCACCAAACACATAGAATTGATTCAAAATGAAAACATCAATCATACATCACAGATATTGTAACATCACAGGCCAAGCAGGTGAAAGGTCAGCTTGTTTGGTCCCATGTTTTATTAAGTGTGATCATTTTATATTAAGTCCACTGTGGGCCGTAGCGCAGGGAATACACATGTCAAATGATTATTATTTGTTTAAGTGAGTGATTATTTGTCATTGTGAACACGGCCCAGAACACAGCGCACCACAACCACATGCAAACTCTAAATTTGACCCACAGATGAAGGAGCAGTAGACAGGTCTACCAGCACCCAGGAAGCAGTGTTTGGGGATGGTACCCTGCTTATGAGTACCTCTGTGGTACCTTTACTAATCTGGGGCTTGAACCAGCGACCTTCCGATGAGGGGGCCAACTTCCTAACCGTTATGCTACCAACTGTCCCAAGATGTTTGAAACTCTAGTTTGACGTGTGTGAGTTGTGTTGCTTCAACAATAATCGTTGCACCTTGTGGCTATTTTTCATTTGAAATTTAGATTTTTAAAATAGTTTTTTGATTTTACAATAATTTTAATATTTGTTTAAACATTTTAACTTAAACATTTGCTAAGCTTATGAATATTCTATATGGTGAGTAAAAATGAAATGAATTTTTTTGCTCATTACAAAATAATAATTTTAAAGTAAAATCATAATTTAAATTCAATCACAATGCAGTGAAATGTAATATTTTTGCTCATCATCTGAATCTCATATCAGTCCATGTCTAGCCCTACAAAAGAGGAGGGCTGTGGAGTGACAAAGGACATTTATCAATATCTCCAGAAATGCAAAATGATGGCAATAATTGAAAGCTACACGGTTAACTAAAGCTAATAGTCTTCAGATTAAGTCGTTGTTTCTCGCTCGTCTCCTCTTAACCTCCACGACGCCTTCCATTGCTCATCCAGCTCTACAGGAGACAGAGAGAGAGAGAGAGAGAGAGAGAGTGGACAGCTTCGAGACGCCATGTCATTTGTCTCAATTACCGATTCTCTGATTAATCTGACGGTACCTTTCCACAAAAAAGCCCTGCGCACGTTTGGTTTGTCGGGAAGCTAATTCAATTTAGCGTGTTAGTGTCATATAGTTATATAAGTGGATGTGTTAATATTTATTTATTCCTAATTACTCGCCACATTGTCTTGGGCGGCCTCCATCCATCCTGCGCCGGGAAGCTGTTCTACACTCTGTCAGAGAAAATAAACTCGCCTATTAACAACTTATTTGGTGTAACATGTCATGCCACAGCACGTTCCAGTGAGCGCGGATGCTTTATGAGAAGATTCAACAATCAAGATTCTTTATTTGTCACGGAAATTGTTATAAAAGCAGGGAAGTGTACCATGATCATTCCTCAGACTGTGCTCATTGAATTAGAAACTACAAGCTAACAGCAGGTTAAGGAAAAGAAAGCCTTGAAGAAATTAAAACTGAAGACTAAACAGGAAAGCATAAGGGGAAAATTATTCTGCAAAAATATGTAATAGCATCTATAAACTAGCTATAAACAGTAACTGTACATGTGAAAACTGTCCTAAAAATCAATGAATGTAAAGTGGAGCGTTTCAAACAAACTAAGATAACTAACAAATTTGTCGTTGCCCGAACATTGCTGCACATTTGCCACTAGTGTCTGACAAGGACAAACTTGTGGCAACATAACGCCACCGTTTGCTACAAATTAACAAGTTTGCTGCAAACATTTTGTTTTTGTAAGGGATCATTCAGCTGAAAAGCATATGATCTTCCAAATCCTCGAAACACTTTTGTGTTGTGTTGTGTTGTGTGTATCTGGAGCATGTCTACGAATGTGTCGTTGTGTTTGTAAAATGTCTTGTCATTTTGATGAAAGTGTGAATTTGGGTAGCATTTTCGTTATTGCAGTGTGTTTGCATGTGTGTTATCAACTTGACTAATATGTTTTGTTGATTAGCAGCATTTTGTATGTTGAATTGTATGTTGGGGCGGCACGGTGGCGCAGTGGTTAGCGCTCTCCCTGTGTTCGCGTGGGTTTCCTCCGGGTGCTCCGGTTTCCTTCCACAGTCCAAAAGCATGCAATATAGGTTAATTGGCGACTCTATATTGGCCCTGTAAGATGTGAATGAGAGTGTGATTGTGTGAGTGTGTGTGCCCTGCAGTGTGTTGGCGCCTGCCCAGGCTTCAGGTTTGGTCCCCGCCTTGTGCACAGAGTTCCCGGGAAAGGCTCCGGTCCCGCCGCGACCCCAGTTGGGATTAAGTGGTTTGGATAATGAATGAATGAGTGAAATTGCATGTTGGAATCTCGGTCACCTCTCTGGCCTCCCGTGCTGGTGTAATTCCAGTGTTTCATAATGAATCCAGTGTTGTTAAGGTTTATGACTTATATTCACAATATAATAATATTCACACAGAAACTTATGGTATAAAACTACTGCAGGGTTCGACTGTGAGCTGCGAAAAAGAAATAAATTCTTGATGAAAAATAAAAATCTGATTCTGAATGCCTCAAGTGCTTCGTCGGGGCTTCAAAGTCAGTTAGCTTGTAATTGACCCTTTCAAC
The DNA here is from genome assembly GCA_032718565.1 of Distichodus sexfasciatus. Taxonomy (NCBI): domain Eukaryota; kingdom Metazoa; phylum Chordata; class Actinopteri; order Characiformes; family Distichodontidae; genus Distichodus; species Distichodus sexfasciatus. The sequence continues at coordinate 48,861 of JAVGVS010000449.1, read as the reverse complement.
TTTTTGTCCTGCAGTCATTCTCACCAACATTCTGTTACAACACCAATAATAACACTCGCTCTCTCTTCTTCAACCTGATGAGAGCTCAGCGTGCAAACTGGGTGAAGCTTTGCTGCCTTCATTAAATCTGTATAGGACTAACACTCACACATGACACACATACGGCTGAGAACTTACTCTATGTTTGTAGTCTAAGTTGTGTTTTTATGTAATAAAGTGTTCCAAGTGAATTTAAGTGAGTGATTGTCATTGTGAACACAGCACAGCACAGCAGACAGTGAACCTCAAAGAAATTTGACCATATGTGAAGGCTCAGTGGGCAGCATTTTGGCAGTGCACATGAAGCAGTGCTTGGGGATGGTATCTTGCTCATGAGTACCTCAGTGATACCTTTACCAGTCCGGAACTTGAACCGGTGATCCTCCAATCATGGAGCCAACTCCCTCAGCGCTGGAACCAACTGCCTCTTTCTCCTCTTTCTATTTGTTTCCCTCCTCATCGTCCTGCTGTTCCTTCATGGCCGGAAATGACATGACAGCCTGTATTATAATAAGCCACGGAATGCCACAGTTGGTAGTGAAATGGTTTGGGAGTTTGCCTTGTAATTGGAAGGTTGCTGGTTCGAATCCTGAAGCGGAAAAGGTACCACTGAGATACTCCTGAGCAAGGTACCTTTCCCAAGCACTGCACTCCGCGTGCTGCCCATGTCAGCTGCCCACTGCTGGGTCAAATGCAGAGGTCACATTTCCTTGTGATGCACCGTGTGCTGTGTTGTCTTCAAATAATCACTATTCATGAAAATAAGGCAACAAAGTAAAAAAATCAACAGATGAAAAGCAAAAATGTGCTCATGAGGAAGATTATTTTTGTCTTGGTATTTACACATCAAATACATACATAGATGAGTAGCTGTGGGCCTTCTGAAAACAACAATGTAAGGTATGCTTAGCATATGCTTTTGTAATAAAATAAGCCAATAAATAAATAAAAAGAAGAAATGTTGAAGCTCTCAAAATATTATCTTCACAAATGCTGCAGCTGATTACATTCTCAACATTGCTCTCTACATTTCACAATATTCGAAGCTTCGTTTTGCCAAACCTCGTCCTACTGACTTGGCAGAACAGTTTTTTCTTCTTTTCTAGTACACCACTTCATCTTGCAGGCGTTGCGCAGCGCTTAATCATTCTGATTGACTGAGACTAATGCCATTCATTAACTACCGCCTCCGAGTTGTTCTCCTCGTCGTTTCTGATGGGGATTCTGGAATTGGCACCGAGGAGATCTAACACCATATTGAAAAACCCGAGAAGTCAGAAATCAACTCCTGGATTAAAACCTGGACGATTTGTCTGTGTCTGGAATAAAAGACGTTACAAAGGAAGTTAAAAGTCTGCAAAATGATTCAAATGGAACTCGCGGGCAGTTCCTTAAAATATTGTGTGATTGTTATCAGCTGAACATTACAGAAAGATATATAAGGGTGAAAAAGTAAAAAAAGTAGGAAACATCTGTAAACAGCCCTTATTATTTCTCCTGTTTTGAGAAATGATAAATTATGTTTATAGATGTTTCTGCTTATGGAAGTTGAGCCAACTATTAAACAATGAGCTGCTGAATTCATGTTAATAGGAAGAAAAAAGGATGGATGAATAAAGAAAGGATCAAGGAGGAGAAGAACGGGATGATTGTGGGTAAATTCTGCTGAAGTGTAACATTGACAGGGGTTTTTCCTCCTCACCACTAGGGGACACTCACATCATAAATGGGCTAACAAGAAGAAAATTAACAGCACATTTCTCCTTAACGCAGAGCCAACATTATGAACAATCTTTCTGATCTGAAAACGAAGAGTGAATGAGCTGATTAATGTAAACATATTAACGGTCTTTATCATGTCTCCTTTTTGAGAAATGATAAATACTGTTTGTAGAAGTTTCTGCTGATTATAGGTAATAGGTATATTAATATAATAATGTTAATTGGTATCAAAAAGGATGCATGAAAAAAGGACAAGAGGAGAATATTTGCTTCTCTTGAGAGACGTTCACCCTCCTCACCACTAGAGGGGGCTCATGTCAGAAAAGGCACACAAGAAATTTAATGGCACATTTCTCCTTCATAGAGAAAATATGAAATGACAATATTTTGAAAATGAAAGGGGAAAAAAGAGGCAAAAATAAAAGCCATTTCTGCCTCAATAAACTGAGAGTGTTAAGCCATGAACAGTTCCCTTTTTGTTCCCAAAAAGTGAGGATGATAAGAATGAGAAATAAAAGGAAAATTCGTGCAGAAGTAGTGTGTTGAAAAACACAGAAAGGCATAAAACAGTGAAGTAGTTGAACATGAGAAATGAGAAAGGCTGTTTTTACATGTTTCTGCTGATTATAGTTGAGTATTAATGTGAAACTCATGTCAAGAATGAGCTAAACACAAGAAAAGTAATAGCACAGTTCTACTGAATGGAGATGCCCCATGTGGCGACAATAGGAAGTGACAGTGACAGTGGCGCCCCCTGTGGACAAATAAGGGACATACATTTATTTATCTGCAAAAAAAGGAAAAAAGAGGGTTGTGGTTGGGTTATTGACAAGACACGCAATAGTCAGTGCCTACTCAATGAGCTCGAGTGAGGAGAAGAAGAAGAAGAAATGAAGAGAACGAGGTGAGTGTGCAATAATTAAAAATGACTTCTGGAAGAGATAGAAAGTGGTAAAACACAATGTCCTATACCTGACGATAGCATTTTAATATCATTATTTTAGGTTCACTAGTGGAAAGAAGCTAACCGTCTTAATGTACATGCCCCTTGTGGCCAACGTAGAGAACTGCATTTATTGACCTGTATGAAGAAAAAAGTGAACAAAAAAGTGGAACGAAGTAGTAGAAGAAGAAGAAATAATGAAGAGAACAATCTCTTACTTTTGGCACAAAACTTGGCATCGAACAAAATCAAATAGTACTGAAGAAACATATATTTAAAACAGTCTTAACGGCTGAGGCCAGGAACTTCACATTTTTTGACCTGCAGAAAAAAAAACAAGAAGAAGAAATAATGAAAAGAAAAATCATTTCAATCACTCTCAATTTTGGAACAAAAATCTTCCTGACAAAAGCTAATATTACTTACTAAATCTTGCAGTGCAATTTCAGTGCCCAGGATGTTAGGTGTAGTGTAGTGTGTGCACATGTACGTGTGTGTGTGTGTGTCTGCATTGTGCAGTGTGTGGTCGTGATGCAGTAGAGTGTATTAATAGTGCTGAGTGTTGGCGTTAATGGCGGCACAGCGGCTGGTTGGTGCCCCGGGGCCGTGTGGCGCAGCGGGCGACTGTGACCGGCCAAACCCAAGCTCCACACGACCTTCACACCACTCACACTGACATCTCTTAAAACCCGCTGCTGATATATGTTTACACACTGCGTAATTATTCACTTTTTTTGACGGAATTGTGGACGTAAAACCTTGACGAGGTTAAATCTGCGGGAGTTGGTCGGAACTGAAAGTGTTGAGTTTTCATTTTAACGTGCAAACAGTCTTATTTAATAGAGTTACAAATCCCTAATTACTAACAGAGGTGCTGATGTAGGGGTAAGGACGCCCTCTGGACCAAGAGGTTGTGAGTTTGAGTCCTACTTTGACCACTTCCACCATGGGGTCCTTGAGCAAGACCTTTAACCTCAAGAAGCTGCAAGGAAAGGAAACTGCACATATGACAATGAGCAGAACAAGCAACACAACACACTACAAGCCCAAAAGCACATCACACCATTATACTGTTTAATTTCTTTAACAACACCAGCTCCCACTCACAATCTTTGTGTTCCTGATGCTTTTAGCGCCGCAGGATTAGGGACCGTCATGGGGTGAATGTCCTAACCGTTACTCCACCGACTGCCCCTAAATTGATTGATGTTGGTAAACAATACACAGAAGAACATGACATAATGATGTTACACAAGCCAATCTAATATGTTCTTTCCTCATTAAAACTCAGAACAAATGATTAAAGTGGCGATTACGTGCTATGGCTGACACTCCTCAAGGAGAAATCACACAAAAATCCCAGGCAAAGCGTGCCGTAACCTCTTCCCCCCAACTCTTTTCACCAGTGTTTTCTCTCCCCTCCCATTCTCTCTTTAAAGCCCATTAAGCTCTAATTGCATTCATTGGTGCTGACTAACAATTTCTGCAGAAAAACATTGCGGTTAGTGTAATACCAAGCAAAATAAAATAAATAACCACCAGCAGTTCCGTCACATGATAAATCATTTGCGCCGCCTCTGCTTACTCTAGCAATTAATTTTTTAGGCTATCGAGCATGTTGCTAAGAGCTCATAATATAACTAAGAACTCATTTGCGCTTGCCATATTAACTTGTTAACGCCGACGTCCGCATATGGTACGGAATTTGTCCTCTCTGCTTAGTGGCTAGCAATTGTTTCGTTCACAATGTACGGCAAAGAGTGGAGAGGATGTGACCTCGAAAGCAGGGTTATAACAATACATCGATCTGCATCAATATATCATTTAGGGATGGCACCTGTCCAATATATCAGTCCGATTACGACTCAAATAGCTGCATCGGGTATCAGTACCATTGGACAGACCTATGGAGCCGATCTTTAAATTGTAGCTTTTCATTTGTTTGCGTCTGCACGGCGGTACAGCTGGTTTAGTGTTTGACATTCACACTAATTCCTACATATTGATATGACAATGAGCAGAACAAGCAACACAACACACTACAAGCCCAAAAGCACATCACACCATTATACTGTTAAATTTCCCGCAGGATTAGGGACCGTCACAAAATTACACAACTGTGTTTAAACAAATCATTTTTGAGATGTCAAGTATCGGCATCGGTATCAGAACTAAAAAAAGTTGGATCAGTGCATCCCTAATATAAACTCAATAATCCATAATGAAAACACTGAACAGACATCATATGTGTAGTAATGTCACTTTATATTGAACAGCAGGTCTGTTTTTATTAAAAGAGAAGATCGGGTCGGGTTTATCAAACATTATTGAGAAAAGATTCGTTCGAGGAAAGACATGTTTTATAATATTACATTTGTTCCAAAGTACAAACTGCTGAAGAAGAAACTAATGCAAATTTTATTGTATGTATATTTGTACAAATTTGTTTATGTCAATTCTACGATGGTACGATAATATTGGTGCTTGAGGTCCACTGATTTTCATTTACATGATTACTTGAGCTCAGAAATAAAAGTGTTGAATCTTATTTTAGTTGCTTAAAACTGCATTGAACTTCATTGTCATCTCATTTACAGAGAGTCGTGATGTGGCTTCAGTTTCTACAGAGTACAAGGAAGGCACATAGAATACACATATATATATATACACTATAAGATGTAAAGCCTAAACTTGAGGTAGAAAATAAAAATGTCCAAATTTACTTATGCGAGGTATTCATAAGTTGTCCAAACATTGCAACAGCAGTCAAGTGGCAAAAAACTACTGAAATGTCCTTTTTAAATGTGCATAAGATGGCACAGTGGCACATTGGTTAGCTGCCGCCTCACAGCGAGAATGTCCTGGGATCGATACTGGGGTCTGCCGTAGGGTCTTTCTGTCTTAATGTCTCCCTGTGTTCGTGTGGATTTCCTCCCACATTCCAAAAGCATGTAATGTAGGTTAATTGGCGACCTGTGATCGTAGGGTCACCGGTTCAAGTCCCGGATTGGTAAAGGTACCACTGAGATACTTATGAGCAAGGTACCTTAACCAAGTTCTACTCCCCGGGTGCTGCCAAAAAGAAGCTTTGCTGTGCTGTGATCACAATGACAAATAATCACTCATTTACTAATTAATACACTGTATAATTCTAAGAACTTTTCATCATATCCTAAATAAAATTAAAAAGTGCACACAGCTCCCAGCTTCATGCTTCATGAGTGAATTGAGAATCTTTCAGTGTTCCTACAACATGGAATCTTTCTTCATTGAATCGATTTTAATATCATATCGTGACGGAAGAAAAAGTCACTAAAAGCCAGAGAAAGCAGATCACGGTCTCGCCGTGCGATTATCTGCCCTTAAGTAGTGTATGAGCCGCTTGCTTTAAGGTCAAATCCCGTGTCAATCTTATCTAACAAATAAACACTGCTTTATGGGCCGAGCGGGCGAGCTATCGCTTCCATCTGGGCGTAATGGTGAGAATCCCTGGCTTGAGTGTGTTTGGTTTAGCATGACACATGTATTTGTCTGGTCCAATTTCTCCGAGACCGGGGCTTTGAATTTTCAGGTCTGGGCCTTATCTGCTTGGATTAACGGCCAATAGCGCTCTGTCTGCCCTTATTTATCCTGACAGCTCGCTCGGCCACCGACACTCTCCTGCCTCCCCCCCCCCCTCTCTCTCTCGTTCTCTTATTCCAATTGATATGTAAGAAACTCTCTCAGCCCGTTATCCCACCCTTATGGAAAATAAATGGACTGATGAATATTTATCTCGCGCCTCGCCGGCGAAAACGAGGGGCGTAAACGTAAGTTTGACTAACTCGATCGATGAGTTTAGTAAAGCCACGTTTTGCGATTTGGTGGAAGGTGGGGTGCGCAGGGGAACGGGGGTGATGGGGGGAATTTAAGGATTAACCGGAGAGTTTAGAAGCGAAATAGGTATAGACGTCCTGAGTGACAAATCTATCCGGAGCAAGATCAACAACTTAATGTTGAAAAATAAAACCCAATCACCCTGAGTATATATTTGAACTCGGGTATGCAAATGCGACGCCCAACTCCCCGAGGTTCCAAAAGTGGTGAGGGGAGGGGGAGGAGGAGGAGGAGGCGGTGAGAGTGGTGGTGGTGGTGGTGGTGAAGGTGGTGGTGGTGGTGGTGGGGCGGACCTCAAAGGATCAACAGCACTCGCGATGGCTAAATTATCCCGAAAGCTGGGGAATTTATCAAACATGAATTTCAACAAGGAACCTCGCCTGAAGGAGGGGAGAAAACGAGGAGGAAGAGGAAGGAGAAGAAGAGGGCCTCCCCCCATTAACGTACATAGAAAATAAATGCCTTCAAGGTTTAACTACTTATTTTTGACATGTAATCAGCTTCAGTCTGTTAATTTACATAGCCTGATAAATACCATCTGGACGGTTATGTGGAATAACTCGAGGTATGAAAATTGAGCAATCTCCCCTGCAAGCAATCAATGGAACTGCTACGGACAGCAGCCTCCTCCTCCTCCTCCTCCTCCTCTGTTTGGCCTTCCTAAATACGTCAAGGCGTCTGATAAGAATTTTAATGATAAATGTTGACCCGTTCCATCACAGATGTGTCAGGCGATGTTTTCTGCTGTGCTTTCTTTCGCTATTTTCAGCCAGATTTTGAGAAACCTGGGGGTCTTTGTGATGGGATCTTGGACCTCCCACCTTTCCCGTGAAGACGATCTCGTCGCCATCTGCGCATTTTTCTTGTTTAAAAAGTGCCGTTCAGCGGCGACGTCCCGCCTGCCTTTGTAAGTCGCGTGTACGAGCGTGTGTTTGTTTGTTTGTGTGAAAACAAAGGCTTCCCAAATGCGTCAATCATATAATGATGTGCTATTGTGTGCATCAGACTGTAATTTGAATACTCAATAAGCTGAGAGTGGGAAAAAAGGCTCTTGGGATTCCTTGGCAACAGAGGAGGAAGCGCCCTTCTCCAAAACAGCACCTCCACCCCCCCACCCCTCCCGAAAAAATGGGGAAAAAAAAAAAACTTTGGCAAATTTTTATTTGCCAAGATAAACAAATCAGTGCAAAGCTTTGAGCAATCTCTTGTGGAAAATCCTTCCTGTTGTTGCGAGACTGCCAGTTTGGTATGGAGTGTAGTGGGAGGAGGAAGAGGAAGAAGAAGAAAACATGCCAGAGACTCATCATTAAACATCAAGGAAATTAGGGAACGTGTAGCATCCCATTTATAACGTCAATCATTTCCTAATGATGAAGGCAAAGCGGGTAAAGTTCGGAGCGAGCTAATCAACGATGCTCTGGTTATCGAGTAGGCGAGCGGCCGCTATATCTTAATTAAATTAGACCTTCAACCTAATCTCCAGACTCCAAACCCGAATGAGTGGACCGAAGGAGATCATTAACTTTACAGCTTTTCGTCTCCATGGTAAGCGTCTGGCCAAACCACCGAGCCAAACGCCCTTCGCTAAAGGCCTGTAACCGAGACCGCCGTTAACGAACAAATTAGCTGATTTTTTTATTTGAAATTTTGAGTAAATCTATATTTTGCACTTGGCCGCTTCGTTTAATGCGGTAAACATGTCAGGGTTACTTTTTATGAACTGGAAATTAATGGCCTGTTTGATATATATATATATGGCGGCATGGTGGCGCGGTGGTTAGCGCTGCTGCCTCACAGCAAGAGGGTCCTGGGTTCAGGGTCTTCCTGTGTGGAGTTTGCCTGCGTGGGTTTCCTCCAGGTTCACCCACAGTTTAAAAGCATGCAGTATAGGTTACTTGGTGACTCTAAATTGGCCCCATACGGTGTGATTGTGTATGTGTGTGTGTCCCCTGTGGTGTGTTGCCCAGGGTTGTTTCCCGTGAGTTGGGTTAAGCAGTTTGAATAATGAATGAATGAATGACTGAATGAATGAATGAGTGTCTGAAATAACTAAATAATAAAGCTTGCTTTCAGCCTTACAAATGAACTTGATAAGTTAATAAAATCCAAACAAACTCACGACTCTCAAAACACCAACAGAAGTGAGACTGTTTTAGGAGCTGTTCTCATGTGTCATGGTTCGTCAAGTGTGTGTGATAGTGGAAGTGAGTGATTATTTGTGAACACAGCACAGCACACAGTGCACCACAAATGTCACCTCTGCGTTTGACGCATCCATGAAGGAGCAGTGGGCAGCTGATGTGCAGTGTCCAAGGAGCAGAGCTTGGGGATGGTACCTTGCTCTTGAGTACCTCAGTGGCATGTTTTCAGTTCTCAGTGGTAGTCTGGGATTCGAACCAGCGATAACAAGACGAACACCCTAACTGCGACTGACTGACCCGTCATGTGTCAGGCCTGTGTCATTCTTCCCCTAATGTGAGCAGTAATGGGGGCAGTTAGTAGCCTAATGGTCAGGGAATTAGTCCCGTGATCAGAAGGATGTTCGAAATGGTACCGCTGAGGTACTCATGAGCAAAGTACTGCCCCAAGTCACATTTGCTGTACTGATAATAATAATAATAATAATAATAATAATAATAATAATTGTAAGGAGAAATAAAAGAAAATCAATTAAAAGACATTTTAAACATAATCAAATTGTAGCAAGGAAGATCTAAACTCTTAAAAAGGAGAAATAAGAATGAATGAATGAATGTTGTAAAACTCCCGCACCCTGTTCTCCTCCTCCTGAGAGCTGCTGATGCTTCTTTAAGGGCCATGAACAACAGAAAAAGCGAGCAGCTGTCAGCGCTGGAGTCAGACGGACGTCTCGTTTCCATCCCCATTAATACTATGATTTGTTTACAGTTGTACTGCGAGTCTGCAGGTCTGCACAGCAATGCTGGGGCTTTCTCTAAGCGAGAGGGAAAGTGAGAGTGTGTGTGAGAGAGTGAGAGAGAGAATGATTTGTGTACCGGTGGCTTAGATTAGCTCCAGTCCCCATATTGGACATCATATTTCCCAAGGTATTTTTCCAGGCAGCTTCAGTGAAAACCAGATGTCATGCACATCAACAGTACGCTGAGGTATGAAGTACGCCTTTTTGTCACTGTGATAGTAGAAGCCATAAAATATGTCTGGATAGCTTCCTGCCTCTGCGTGTTCTGATGGTGCATGTACAGCATAAATATCATATTAAGGAAATTGTTGTACAGTTTATTTTTTTGTTTATGCAATTATTCATTAGATGTGAGGTAGGGAGGAAGGGTCCGATGCTGATATTAGATATTGGTCTGAGACAGGGCCGACTGTATAAAACAATTATTTGATTTGGGGCAGTTGGTATGTAACAGTTTGCTGACTCGGTAAAGGTGCCACTAAAATACTTATGAACAGGGTACTGTCTCGGCACACAAGTGGCCAGCTTTTTGGCAGCACTTGCAGAGCAGTGCTTGCAGACGGTACCTTGCTTATGAGTACCTTATTGATACCTTTACTGTTCCAAGAGTTGAACTGGCGACCATCTGATCCCAAGGCCAACTCCCTAACTGTCACAATGCCAATGCTTCAAATCTGTATCTGTACTGGAAGTCGAAGTTGGTGCATCCCTAATGAAGCGATGTCCGGACATGGAACTGAAGCCAAACATTTTGCATTATTCAGCATATGCACACAAATCATTATCAAACCGTCTCACGTCCAGCAGAGGAAACACATGCTTAAGGCTGACAGACAGCGAGCCTGAGGCCTCACCAAGGTTGTGGGTTCCAGCCGGCGCTCCTGAGTGGGGGTTTATTCGAAGGGGCCAGCGTGTGCCAAGCGGCGTGCGACAGGCGAGGGCAGGGCGTTTGGGGAGGTGGTGATGGGCTTGGGGCGGGGGGGATGGGGTAAAAGCATGGCACCCAGAGCGGAGAAATCGCGTCAGATGGAGGAGCCGGGCGGCGGTAGACGGGCGTTCCCCCGGGAAGCGCCGCAGCTGACGAGCTGGAAGATGCGTCGGCTAATTACCAAAGTCCAAATTCACGCCGCTTTGAAGACGGTAAGCGGGGGACGTCTCAACAGGAGTCGCTCGCTAACCTCTACCCTCTTTCTTTATTTCAGTCAAGATGGAGACTTTTTCCGACTCGCAACAGACTCGTAAATCGGCAGTCAGGAAGAGGTAACGGTCATGGAGAGTTCATCCCGTTCGTTCTCGTTCCGTTTTTTTACCCCACCGTGTACATAATTTCATTTCATATAATTTTATTATCCTGCGTTCACTCAAATTACACGCTACACAGTGTGGCATTGATAGAGCGAGGGACTAAAAGTATGAGGCTAATGAGGTTGGGGAGGGAACAAAATACGCAGGTGGTCAGTGCTCTAATGCGTTGAGTTTATACAAGTGAAAGTATGGCTCTTTTAGCTCCTTTTTATTTCCTCCTTATGTCCATAGATTGAAACCATCTGTGTGTAATGAATAAGACTATTAAATGGAAGAAAGGAGGGGGAAAGAGAGAGAGAAAAACGGGCCTCATCAGCGAGTACCTCACTCGGGTGGAATGCTGATTTTAAATAGTCGACATATTTCAGCGTAAATTGAAGTTGACTGTGACCAGGTCCAGCGTAATTGTCTGAGCGTCTACTTCTTTTATTTTAACCACATCACACCATTTCTGCTCCATTAGAAACGAACAATCGCGCTGCGTTCAGCACCGTGCTGCTGATCGCCCTTCACAAAAACCCAAGTGGCCCTTCTTGCCCCATCTAACCAATGTAAAACGGTACACTGTGTGAGTGGGGTAAACTTTTTTGGGGCTTCCTTCTTTCCCCCCCATTTCCCTTAACTCTGCCAGTCGCTTCACGTTCCAATTGGTCCCTGGAGAGCTGTAGCGAATCGCATACCTCCCCGAAATCAGCACGAGCAAGGAGAAAGTTCTGGAAATCTCATCAGCCGGGCTTATGCAAGTACACAGCCGTCAATCAGGCGGGTGGAGGCGGAGTATAGATCTACTGAGACTCGCTTAAAGATAATCAAAGCAGTCATCAATTTAGCAAATACAGAAGTCATCTGCCATGTTTACAAACCCTAATATGCTAATACTCGCCTATTGATAGAAGTAAATTAAAAGTGTGTGTTTGTGTGTTTGACCTAGACTCATTTTGGGGATAAATTGCCCAGTCTTTTAACCTCACAAATTTTGGATGGAGCTGCCTTTTGGGAATGAAAAATCTGTTCCCGTTTGGTTTTGGCTAAGAAACATTTTGTAATAAAACAGATTTAGGAGAACTAAAAGAGCAGAAAAGGTTTTGCTTTCATTACTGAGGTTATGGTTAGGGTTTATAGAGTTATTTAGCTGCAGTTACATGTAAAAATATAAAATAAAATTAAATTAAATACAATAAGTGTTTTAAGGGTTTAATGAGTGATTATTTGTCATTGTGAACACACCATAGTGTTTAGGGAATGCTTGGAGACAGTACCTTTGGGACCTTCCGATCACAGGGCCAACTCCCTAACCATTAATCTACCAATATACTGTATATATATAAAATATAAAATGCATTTTTATGTTTTCTCAAGGATAAGGATATTTTAATTTAAACTAGTTTACTCAAGACTAACCAGCCTTCACATCACCCTTACATCGCTCATCCCTCACTTTACCCCCTTAACCCTGCTCTACAATCTGGCAGATGATTTCACTTTGCCTAGCCTAGCCCTAACAGCAGTTAGACAGCACTAGCAAATGTTTCTTTCTCGTGGAGATGCCATATTTTATGTGATGCAGCAGGTAGATGTAAATGTCGTGGAAGGAAAAGTCAGGTAGTGTGTCAGCGTATGTGAGTTGATGGAAAACGTCTGGAGGGACTCCGTACAGATCACATCCAACAGTAGCCATCTTTTTGTTGTATCTCTCAAGTTCTCGGGCATCAAAATGAGTCATATCCATAACATCGATAGGTAGCCTAACTGAAGTGAACGCCTCACAGGTAACATTAGCTTGCAGGTAACCAGCTGTCAGTCTGGAGCAGTTTGGTACTCGCGGCAACAAGGTCAGCTGACTATGACATCATTCGACTGATAACCATGAATAAAGGAGCAGCTGTAGGTGTATAAACCTTTATTTTGTAAAAGCATTTTTAAATAAAGGACATCAATGGTAGGTAAGTGTGTCTGGACTCTCTTATACACATGTGAGCACACACACACACTCACACACATTTTCTCTCTTTCAGGTTCTGCGTTCCCTCGGGAGCACCACAGAGTCCCAACAGCGCAGCTCTCATAATTGTTCACAATCTACCCTGAAATGGTTCTAATCTGGAGCCATTTTCAGATACGGTGAATCACATGCACACACACACACACACACACACTCTTACTCACCGCAGGAAGCCGAGCATGATCAGGAAGCTTCATCTATCAAATCCCACCCCAACTTCCATGTTTGCTACACATAACATTTCACCCGTTTTTCTACAATTAATTACTAAAGCCATAAACTCAATAGTTCTATTCATTATTTGTGCAGGAAAAGGTCAGCGCTCCCTGGTGCATATTACACAGGAACACAGAAATAGGATTTAGCGTCCAGATCTATAAACAGATTTGTCATTGACTACAGAACAATCTCAACTTGTAGAACAGTTGCACTTGTTAGTGGTTGGACTCGCTCCGGACTCGCGGCTCCTTGGAGGATATTAACAGCACCGCGGGGATGTGGAGTCACACTGACTTGTCCTCCTTTTAACTAAGACCCTCTTAATAAACGCAAATGATAAAAATGAATATTTTATCACCCAAGAAAAAGGCTGGCTGTGGTGGAGCAATTACACACCAGCACGTTTATCTAACTGTATTGATTACATAGAGGCTCACACTGGGCTACATATATAGCGATAGGACAAAGATGAATAAAAGTATTGTAAATTAAATATTGTTTTAGTATGCTCACATAGGGCACTGTTTATGTTTATGCAAACAAAAAATGGAAAGTGGGTGATTATTTGTCATTGGGAACACAGCACAGCACAACACACAGTGCACCACTACCAAATGTAACCTCTGCATTTGAGCCCTCCGTGAAGGAGCAGTGGGCAGCTGACATGGGCAGCACCCAGGGGGCAGTGCTTGTGGAAGATACTTCGCTCATAAGCACCAGTGATACCTTTACCGGTCATTGGATTCGAATCGAGAACCTTCCAATCACGGGGTGAACACCCTGAGCATTACGCTATCAACTGCCCCAGAAATCTCTCCGGTGTAGCACCGGGTTGAGATGTTTTCTACCGCTCTTGGATTACATCTGAAAGAGCAGATCCAGAGAATATAGAAGAATGTTCAGGAACCAGAAAGTGTGACAAAGATGTGTGTCCACCAAATGTGATTTGTTCTGGTGAGAGCGGTCAAACCCTCACTTCTAGAGCACTTTCTCTGTGCTTTCTTGACGCTTCTCTTAGCGCTTGTTGTTGTTAAGTTACGAAAAGCACCATCGGGCGCTTCCGCATTCGTTCCTATTTCACATAAAAATTGTAACGTGTTCCTTTAAGATCGGTAATTTAGCCGCATCTTGTCATTAGCGGCAGCGTTTGATCTAGCTTCTCCAGCTGCTTCAGATAAGCCGCCATTGTTGTTAGTGAGTTCTTAAATGTGTATGTCCCACCCCTTCCTTCCTCGATTTTGATTGGCTAGCAAGAGAGAAGTGACGTTGACGAGCCCGGCGCTGTTGTAAAAGATTTCAACTTGAGCGCTGCAGTAAAAAACCATCTCCACCGACGTCTTTTTTCTGCTGAAGGCGCTTAGCTCTCTGAACTCTGAAGCTCATAGGATTTATGTTAAAAATAGGTGCTGCCAGCGGAACAAACGCGTTTGATGGACACAGGCTCTTATGGAGGCAGCTGTCCGAAATTTAAAACATGGCAGTGTCTCGGTCCGTGAGTGTAGATCATAGAGCAGATAGGTGTGTGAATGTTTTAATTTTTGTAATGAATCACAATGCCTCAGGTACCACTGCATATGAGACGTTTCACTGTTTAATTTGTCTGTTTGGAGTGAATCTCGTTTATTCTCATCTGGTCAGAGAATTTAACAAGGCAGAGTAATAAATAGCTCAAACATTGACACATTTCGGCACGTTGAAAGGCGAACTCCGTCAAACGAGCAGCAAGCAAATTTAGAGTGTGAGGTTGAGAAGTCTAAAGTCTGCTAATCTGTAGACAAGACCTCCAGCACCCCCCCACTGGCTTCCCACCTCCCTCCTCCATCTCTTCATCCCCACCTTCCCACCCTTCATTTTCCCCTCTAATTACTTTGTCTTCTGATAAAGCCGTGGCTCTGGGATCATCAAAGGTCGTTGAAACAAAGAGCAATATATAGCAATTACGCAGCTCCTCATCTGCAAGAGTCAGATTAACAAGCGACGCTCCAGCTCCGGCTCGCAAAACCCCCGCTCCGGCTCTGTCATAACGTTCCGCCCGGAACGCCGGCTGGAATTCCAGCCTTCCTTAATGTCAATTAAGAGAGGAAAATTAGATATTAATTGGACATGAGTAGCTGAGCAAATCATAACAATGCTCCTTATACACAAATAATTTAGCAATTCTTTAAAGAGTTGTTTAATCATGTATCACAGCCTTTTTATTTATTTTTCTGTTAATGATTATTGCTATAGTGTGTTTTTCAAGAAAGTGGCAATTAAACAAGTGTATAATAAATAATTTTAAAAGATGACTGGGAAGACTAGATTAGAGCAGTTCCAGTTTATTGGCCAGAATTATTAAAAATGATAGATACACAATATTATACTCATTATTTCTACATATCACACTCAAAAATGGTGCAAATAGCAAATTCATAATAACATGATAGTATAAAATAGTTACTGCCCACCGCCCGTGAAATGTGTAGCTACAATATCTTGTGAAATTACAATTTTCACAAACAATATTTTCATATTCACAATACATGATGACTTTAACAGCAAACAATAAAATATACATGTATTATGATTCAATAACTATCTGTTTTTGCAGATACACATTTAAGCGAATATTAAGTGTGATTATTTGTCTTTGTGAACACAACACAGCACACAGTGTACGACAACCACATGTGAGCTCTGCATTTGACCCATCCATGAAGGAGCAGTGGTCAGCTTTTTGGCAGTGTCTAGGGATCAGTATCTTGCTCAGTGGTCCGGGACTTGAACTAGTGACCCTCCGATCATGAGGCATGCTCCCTAACCGTTACACTACCAACTGCCCCAACAGCCCCTCATTTGCACAGATGCAAAAACCAAGTAGCAAAGTTGGTGGTCAATTGTGTTGTTAATCAGGAAAAGTGTCCTTGGAACTATTTGGGGTCAAGGGCAAAGACGTGATCAAACAAAACAGAAAAATATGTATACAAAGGGTTAACCATTTGAACTCTGGGCCATTTTTGAGCGTTTTTGCATCCCTTTATTTATTGGGCTATAACATTTGAATTCCATAAGCTAGTCATTCATGCCTTATGTTGTTTTTTTCAGAAGACCCAGGGCTACTTATTTATGAAATTATTAGATGTGAAACTAACAAGTAAAATCTTGATATTATCATTTTTATAAGCAAATTCTAGTTTTCGCCCAGTGCAATTTTACTTTTTTTCTTTTATTTCTACAAGACGATGTTTTTCAGTAGAGATTTAACTTTAGAAATGTGTGGGGTAAAGGTCCATAGCCATTGTTATGTATTTTCTTTCAATCTGGGACTTTCTATGGCTTATTACAATATAAAAATATGTGCTTATTTCCAGACAGAATTTGAATTTGACCTTCTTTGTTATCATCTTTTGCACACACAATTACTCTGGAATAATTGATTGCACAAACACGGGACTTAGACGATCGTATAGGGTAAGTCTTCTCGATTCCATTGATATGTGTATCATGCACGTGTGTCACTCCTGTCGCGAGTTATGAGTCTGAGACTAAAGGTTACAAAAATGAACGCAAAACGCGTCCATTGAGTTCAGAAGGTTAAAAGGTGTTCTCTACTCGAGGCCCACCTTCCAAACACACCACCATGTGACTGGCTCTTACTTTTTCCTGCTGACGTGTGAGAGACTGAAGCAACTTTTTGGATATTGTTGTTGTCACTTGAAATAAAACAGCTAAAGGCATTTTTATATTTTTTGACATCATTTTGGTGCATTTGTTACACTTTTAACATTACAGAATTCATTCATTAACATCTATTCAGAATGGAAATAAAATGTCAGTTTTTGAGAATAGCATTGCTGTTATTTATTTGTGTTATGTATCGTGAAGTACACCTTCTACACCTTTGGGTTAAGGGTCTTGCTCAGGGGCCCAGGGGTGGTAGTGCTGGAGGTAGGATTTGAACCCACAACCTCTTCGTTCAGAGATGAGCATCCTAACCTCAAGACTACAACCAGGGCAATTGATTTTTATTCGAATAAAGCCCTGACTGTGTAGCATCCTAAAATAAATTCTTTGTGTTCTTGAAACTGCAGAAATCTTCTTCCTTCCAAAACTGTTTCCCTGTTTTACAAGGTGATGATCACACACCCGCACACACACTTATAACTAGTAGTGACAGGTTTACCACGAGGATCAAACACGATAACAAGTGCTAACAACTCCTAATGTGTCACCTAAGGGCCTCCGACCCGAGCGCCGCTCTTATTAAGAGAGCAGCAGAGAGGCAAGCCGCACTAATGAAGTGTTCGCGATGCAGTCGCCTCGGCGTGAGCTTACATTAGACGTATTAGCTCCTAAAACGGTGATTATTGGCACTGAAGCCTTCCTGAGGTTAAACGCTGCCAGATTCCACTGCGAAACAACCCCTTAATTGCAATTATAACCAAAAACAGCTCAACCTCCCTGACACTGGCAGTTCTTAAAAGTGAAAGTGCTAGAAAAGAAACAGAGAAGGGGGGAAATGTGTGATTTGGCACATGCAATTGTCGTTAATATTAAGTCTTAAAAAAGCTCATTTCCCTCCCCTGCTCCCGACTGCTCAGCGGTGGTCTTTAAGCTCCGTCCGGAGATGTTGCTCCTCTCGGGTTCAGTTTAATTTGTCAGATGTTATATAATAACAAGCTCTCCATCGTGCTCAGTGAATAAATGAAACCATCAGAGAGCAATGAAGAGCATCGCTAGTCAGAGGATCAGACCCTTCATCACACTATTACAATAGTTGGAGTATGATGGTCCAGTGGTTCGGATGCTTGCTTCTGGACCAAGAGGTCGTGGGCTTGAGTCCTACCTCCAACACTGCTATCATTAGGTTCCTGAGCAAGACCCTTAAGCCCAAGCGGGTCCAGAGAGACTGTTAGAGTTGTAGTCAAGACCAACTAAACTGAGACCAAGTCCTGATCGAGACCCGAGTCTGCTAGGACAGAGACAAGACCAAGACACTGAAGGGCCGAGACCAAGATGAGACAAGACCAGACTCAACAAATCACAGTGGCAGAACACGCCTCACTCATCAAGACCCTGTTGATTCACATATGAATTCTTTGTGATATTGGTAACCAAATTTGATGATTTTCTGGACATATTTCCCAGACTACCATGACTTCACCTGTGTTCATGTGCACACCTGTGCATGTGAAGAGGTATGGCAGGTAACCGCGGTCAGCAGTAACATCATTGGTGGCACTTGATGTGAGAAGTTTTCCAATCGGACAGTGAACAGCTCATTAATAGTAATATTCTGAGAGTTGTGGTCTTGGCTGGTCTGGACATGACAAAGAACAAATACGCCAAATCCAAGACTAGACCAAGACCTTCAAAAACTGGTTTCGAGCACTACAACACAAGAGACTGTCCTTAAAATGTGGAAATTGCTCTGGATGAGATTTAAGATTTATTCTTAAAATAGAAACTCATTTTAGTCACATTTTTTTTTATATTTTATTGTTTTAGCTAAAAAAAGTTGCCACATTTTAGGCAAATTTTAGTTGTTATTACTAGTAAAAATATTTGTTCAATTTAACTTATGCTAATCCATTTTTGGGGAATGTGTTTTGTGTATTTGATGCACATCTATAAAAGAGCAGCACAATTTTTAAATGTGGTGCCTGTTTTGTCATTTTTATGAAGTGTCATTTTGTGTGAATTTGTGTACTGCTTCGTAGTTGCAGTGTGGTTGCATGTGCGTTATCATCACTGGGTTCTCTTGGCCATGGTAAAAATTTAAATTTTTATATAAGCTACAAAGAAAATTTGAAACAGTAGCTTTTACATGGTCAATAAACTCCACTTTTTAACATTTTCTTTGTGGCTTGTATTAAAAATTCCGTGGCCACGAGAACCCAGTGCAATTTATAATACAAGCTCCAGAGAAAAATAATTTCCTACATCCAAACTTTTTCATGGCTGCAGATTCTTGCTACCATCTTAGATGGTCGGATGGTTGCCGGTTCAAGTCCCAACCTACTAGCTTAAAAGTATGTAGAGAGTTGGCCCCACGATCAGAAAATGGAAAATAGAAATGTTTATAAAAGATATTGTTTTATTTCATAGACTGTATAGAATTTTTCATATTGAAACTGTTACTGACTTCATGCACATTCAGTGTAAGTGTAAAGTGTATATTTTATATTCTATTTAGATATTTTTTATTCTATGTGCCTTATTTGCTCTTTGTTCCTTGTTCTCTACACTGTTAAAACTGGAGCCATGTTGTCTTGTCACTCTGTGTTCTTGTACAGTATACTGTATAGCAGAGATGACAATAAAGTTTACTTTGACTTTGACATAGAAAATTGTATTTTAAAAAATACTCCATCCTCCGAATCTGTTTGGCAGCTGCCAAGAATGCACATTGATGCAACATCAGTGTAGCCTATGAGGTGTCACTCCAATTCAACACCAGTCACAAACACCTGTGAGTGGTAGTCAGTAGCGTAACAGTTAGGGAGTTGACTTTGTGATCAGAAGGTCGCCAGCTCAAGTTCCAAACTGGTAAAGGTACCACTGAGTAACTCATAAGCAAGGTCCCCAAGCACTGCTCCCTGGGTACTATGGGTGTTGAAATTAGTCACGTAATATATACAGACGTGGACGGTTCTGCATTGATGCAGTGACAGACCGTTATTGATTGCATTGCAGGTTTTCAGACCAGAGCCCCCCGCTGGTCTGTGCTGGAATTGCAGGTGAGATGTGACATGTAAATCTTCATCATCATGCATCAAGATATCGTATCGTATTGAATCGTTGTCCTGATAATCGCAATCGCTTTATGAGACCAGTGAAGGATCACAGCTGTACCCGGTGCTGCCAAAAAGCTGACCACTGCTCCTTCACGGATTGGTCAAATGCAGTAGTGTCTGCTGTGCTGTGTTCACAATGACAATCACTAATTTAAAATTAATTTTAAATAATAATCAATGCATTGCAAGTCACAGGAAGTAGATGTAAATAATAGTGCACACTTGCCAACCCAAGTACAATATGGGAAGCACCACTCCATCAGGCCGCCACACACACACACACACACACACACATACCCCCGTGATGACAGGACACCTACAGGGACGTGTAGAATCAGTGGCCATAAGACACTGGGTTACAGTTCAGGGGAATTTGCAAGTTAAGTAGGCAGTGAATAGAGAAGAGCAGCTGATGAAGCGAGAGTCACGTCATGCCATTGTTAGCGTTGCATGTAGGTTAATCATGTGACAAACGCAGGGAGAAGACTCACTTATCCGACCTCTCCCATCAACCGACCGGCCGACAGACCAACCAAACAACCGAGCGTCATGCAAATCCACGTAGCGGCGAGAAAAGAACCTCAGCATGGCTCCACGCCTCACGTCCTAACATGCTCGGGGATGTGAAGGCATCAGCATAAATTCAATAGTGCCATTGTCTTGCAAATATTCAACACTACGTGGTTGACCTGCTGGCTAAGAAACCCAATCAAGCTGGGCCTTTTGTCAATAATAAAGACTGATAATAACGCTTTGTCTTTAATACAGAATTGTTATGGTACTGACAAGCCTTTTCATTACTACTAGTCCAGGTGTGTAGTGTTGTTGGGCGATTAAGGGAGTGATTATTTATCATTGTGAACACAGCAATGCACAGACGGCTGCCCCTTCATGGATGGGTCAAATGCAGAGGTCACACTTTGGTTGAGGTGCACTTAAATATCACTCACAAGCATATTCCCAGTTTAAGTGAACACAAAGGATGGTCTAGTAACTAGCGATGCACCAATCCACCTTTTTCCGTTTCGATACCAATGTCGATACTTGGACTTTGAGCATGGGCCGATCCCGAGTACTGACCAATTACCAATTTTTAATGAATAAGTTGTGTATTTCTGTATTTCTTTGTGAGAATGAGACTGAGCTTATTGTGTTCTACTTAAGGAAATATTGATGTAAATATTGTTTTCCTACTAAAACAATGTAATAATTACATGCCCATATGTATATGATAAATTAATTATTATTAAAATAACATCTCAAAAATTATTCACACACAGTTGTGTAATTTTTTGACGATCCCTAATCCCCTAAAACCATCAGGGACACAGACATTGCGAGAGCTGGTGATGTCAAGGAAATTAAACAGTAAAGTCGTGTGATTTGCTTTTGGGGTTATACATAGAAAAACCTACGATTTACAGCTCCATAGATCAGCCCAACGCCACCAATATCCGGTCCTGCTGTTTGAGTTGTTAATGGACCAATATCCCATTCACATGTTGGATCAGTGCATCCCTAAAAATAACTCGCAAACCTTATCTGCTTCTAGAAGGACTTACCATTTCATGTTATAGTTATGAATGTCTGACAGTTCACAAGTTAACATTTTAGTTTTGAGTTGTTTTTTAAGGTTATAATGAGGTTTATAAGCTAACATTCTTCACTGATGAGTCAGTTGCTGCTTTTGGAAATGCAATGTTTGTTATAATAAGACATTGACACAGTTGCTGGTTTACAAGTTTCCTGCCACTGTTAATTTGAATGCAAGAGTGAAAATAAGTCTATATAGTGTGTAGTGTAGTTGCAGGTGTTCCTACAAGGTGGGTGTTCCTCATAAAACGTCCAGCGAGTGTAAAATTCCTAAAAGGTGTGAGACGACTGGTAGAGTTAAGTTCTGCATTAATAGCTGGCTAATAAGGCAAAGTTTGGACAGAAAAAGCCGTCAAGATCACACCTCAGTTCACTTTGACATGCGGCAGCACATCTCAAGCGGAATTTCATCCCTCCATCGCACTCTGGTCAATTAGTCAGCATCAAAAAAAGGGAGGGATGACGCGATATTTCCCATGTATAATACACGCAGGGAAGTCTTTTAATCATTTCAAAAAGGAGGCCTGAGCAGCACATGTCTGAGAAGCTTTTCAAGGAAGCAGCCAATTAGAAGTGTGATAGTCGGAACGCGCGTTGGCGAGTTTGATAACGCTTACGCACGGCATACGCTGCCGTCTATCCATAATTTAGTGCTCGCATAATTAACGGCTATAATGTATGGCAGTGTCACTTCATCTCGCAGCCGAGGAGGCTCTGATTTGAATGCTTTGTGCGTTTGCATATGAAATGGGATGTATCGGCCGGAGCAGACTTTGTTATGATGGCGGCGTAATTCACGGCGGCGTAATTTACGGCGCAGGAAACGCCGCAGTGTTTATCGGGTGAACAAATTGAAATGCCACACTCAAAGTGATCAAAAGAGACAGGGGAAGGGGAATTCTGGCCGCTTTCGTGAATTTAGAAGGATTGTCTTTGCGCCTTCCTACAGCGAAATAAATGAAAACTCTATCAAGGTTGCGTTTGGTAAATCATTCCGAGGACTTTCGCTGCTCACTCATTCATTCATTTGAGTTTACTTCATTTCAGTTTGGTTACTTCTCCCTCGTTCATTAAATCCTTTATTTGTTTTCTTTAAGCTTTGATTTGTCTTGGATAAGATCGGGGTTGCAATGATAAGTCTAAATAATCAATGAACTCATTACAAAGAATTCATCCATACACAAGTTTAGTGTCAACACGTTGACTATTAAACCATGTAAATGGTCATGTCTAACTGCACTGCACTACAGGAAGAGCAGGTGGCAGTGTCACTTCCATTTTATGCCACAACTGCATAAAGGCTACGTTCACACTGCCATGCTGAAGTGACTCAAATCGGATTTTTTGCCTTAATGTGACACAGATCTGATCTTTTCAGGGCTGTGTGGACACGCAAATCGGATCTTTTCAAATCGGATTTGTGTCACTTTCATATGTGGTACTAAATCCGATACGTATCCGATTCGCGGCCATGCGACCTGAATGTGAACGCTCAGATCGGAATTCATGTGGCTTTTTACTTATACGCATGCGCTGACATCATCAGCCTGCACTGGCAGCGCGGGAAGGTAAAAATGGAGGAGAGCTGCGATAACAGAAAAAGCTAGCCGCCTGACTTTTTTTCTCCTTTTCGACCTGCTCATGTCCAGCTGATTCACTGTTTGTCGTCCTCCAGAGCAAAGTGCGATACATGCGTGAGCTACTAACGCCTCCATTTTTAATGCCATGAGTCGTCCCACAGATATGACGCTTTTTGTTGTTGGCGACCCGTGTAAAAACGTATCAGTGTGCGCATGCGTGACGTTTCGGAGGACCGATGCATTCACATTACAGTCAGATACAGGTCACTTGTAGTTATGAATGTGAACCGTCAAGATAGACAAATCCCATCTGAGCAAAAAATCGGAATTGAACGATGTGGCTGGCAGTGTGAAGGTAGCCTTAGTACCAATAACTGAGTAAGCGATTGATTATTTGTCATTGTGAACACATCACGGCACATCACCAAATATAACCTCTGCATTTGACCCATCCATAAAGGAGCAGTGGGCAGCTTTTTAGGTGGTGACCAGGCAGCAGTGTTTGGGGACGGTAGCTTGCTCACAAATACACCAGTGGTACCTTCACTGGTCTGGGATTTAAACCGGGGTCCTGATCCCTAACCGTAATGCTACCAACTGCCCCAAAGTTAAGCTAGACGATCTTGGACACCTGACTAAATGTCTCAAAGCAGCACATAGGACCCTGAGCCCTGAATCCAAGATGACTAGTTTAGTGCAAAGATTGTAATAAATGCTGTGATTTTTCACAGTGTTTAGTGTCGCTTGTGTCTATCTTGGTCAGCTGTGTATATAACACCACGTTGTTGTAGTCGAACGATGTGTTGCTAAGGTTATGTTATGCGTGGATTGCCGTGTTATGTGTCGTGTATTAAGTGGCGATGCTAAATTGCCTAGTTGATGATGCTAAAAACAAATGACTAGCCTACATAGCCAAACAGAACGGTGAACAGGATCAGCAACTCATTCATTCATTATCAGAACCGCTTAATCCCAACTGGGTCACAGGGGGCCCGGAGCCTATCCTGGGAATTTACAGGAGCAAGGTTGGAACCGGCAGGCGCCAACACACCGCAGGGCATGCACACTCACTCTCTCATTCACACCTTAACGAGGGCCGATTTAGAGTCACCAATTAACCTATATTGCATGAGTTTTGGACAATGGGAGGAAATCGGTGCAGGAAACCTAAAACACGGGGAGAGCATGCAAACTCCACACAGAAAGACCCTACGACCAACCTGGGGCTTGAACCCAGAACCTTCTTGCTGTGAGACAGCAGCACTAACCGCCCGGATCAGCAACCCAAGATGGAAAATTCAGATAAAAAGTGATGTGTTAGCCTCTTCTATCCAAGCTGTCCTGTGGCAAGTGGAACGCATCCAACTCGGTTTTCAGTAGAGGTGAAGTAATCGTAAGTCCTGGATCCAAAGGCAAATGGAACGCACCATTACTCCCTAATATTTCATTTAATATCGTCTCACATCAATCACGGGTTCCTGAATCGAATCGAAATGTGGAACCGTCGTCCGTTTAATCAATATAACATTGTATCGTGATGAAGCTGGTGACTTACAGCTCTGTTACATGACTTGTTTTCTCTGGATTAGAGACTCAGGTAAGGCTGCACCTTCCTCTCACTTACAAAGAGTGTGTGTTTGAGAGAGAGAATGAGTGTGCGTACGGCTCTGGAAAACTCCTGAAGCCACCTGGCAGCTCTGAGCACTTAATATCCCACATATAATCCATTTATAGCCTCCCAAATCTGCAGCCGAGCACAGGGTGACACACCAACGCCCCTCTTAAGGCCCGGCCTCAGGTGAGCAGTCGCTGTGTGGGGCGTGTAGCGCTCGGGGACAAACAACTTTTCAAATGTATATGCCTGAGCACTAATCTGCCCCATTCATTCTGATTATGCAAGCTGGGACAGCGTTCGGCCGAGAGAGAGGGAGGGAGAGAAGGAGAGACAATTCGGGGAGGTGGGTGGGGGGAGAACTGTATTTTCTCCAGGGTGTGTGTCGAGCTTGACATGGAAAACCCGATTGAGCAGAAAATATGTGCTAATGTTGGCTCTATTATGTTATAAAGTGCGATGGTAAATATTTGCCACATGTTATTAAGGCCACGGGAACCACAGGGTATTCGCTTGGGGTCGGGGGGGGTCAACCCTAATGCGCTCCCCTGAGGCGGACAGTTTTGAATATAACCAAATGGAGGGGAAAAATAAGTGAAGAACACCCATCCAACCCCCCGAGGAGCACGTAGTACACCCTGGTAATGTACGCAGTGGTGCACATGTTTATATTTTGGGATAGTACGTTTATAGTGAAAGTGAGTGATTATTTGTCATTGTCCATCCCACCAATTTGTCCATCCGTGAAGGAGCAGTGGGCAGCTGACATGGGCAGCACCCAAAGAGCAGTGCTTGGGGATGGTGCCTTGCTGATGAGAACCTCAGTGGTACCTCAGTGGTCTGGGATTTGAACTGGTGACCTACACATCATGGGACGAACTCCCTAAACGTTACGCTATGGGGCAGTTGGAAGCATAGTGTTAGGGGATTGGCCCATGATCAGAAGGTTGCTGGTTCAAATCTCGAGCCAGTAAAGGTTCAACTGAGGTACTCATCAGCAAGGTACCATCCCCAAGCACTACTTCCCAGACACTGCCCATGTAATTGCAGTGCCTACAGGAGGGGAGGAGTCACTCGCAGTTCGTCGTTAGTAATGAAACGACGGCAATAATGGGATTCTGCGAGTTGGAAGCCTTCCTCTTTAACACACACCGGCCCCATTAAGCAGTCATTGCTAAAGCTAATAGCGAGTTAGGTTATAACCTAACAAGGTGCACTTTTATCCTCCGTCCAGCTCTCGCCCATATTTTCGTAAGGCAGTTTAAAGTCAGAATGGCTCCTGTTTAAGCCCTCTTGATCTGCACGGAAGAGAAAGTTGAATATTTAATACCAACGTGGCTTTGATAAGACTTCTAGCCCAGCTAATTAAGCTCCACGCAGGCGAAGGTAAGGGAAGGCAGTGGTGGCTGGAATATCCAATGCGTCTGGTCAGCAGCTTCACTCGCTTCACGGAAATTGAAGGTGTACCATTAAGTCGGGCGCAACGTCGCACACGAATAAAGGTTTAAGCTGGGCAAAAAACAAAGAGGGTCACGTCTGAATAGGTAAACCCTCATATGGGCGTCTAGTCCAGTGGATAACGAATCGCGACGGCGACGTTACTGTGCCTCATCTGTCACAGATTGCTGAGGATTAATAATAGATGCCATGTTTAAGCAGCCGTGTCCATTAGGAAAGGGACATCATTTATTCATTGGGAGCAGGGCGGAGAGGGCCACTCTCCCCGACGCGGCCAAATCGCCATTTTCAGCTCAGTCGAACTAATAATGTATTAAATTCACTGTGGACTAATGTTTTTAGCGCAATAATAATATTATTACGAGCGCTTTCCTTGATATGGAATATTCCTGAATATTGTATGTTTAGGAGCGGGGCCGTGCTGCTCGCTAATAGAGCCATTAGCCTGGCCGACTGACCGGTGGATAATGTATTTAGGAGAGCAGAGCGCTGGCGAGGGGCCCGGGCTCCAGACCTGCTCTGTTACGACCCACTGATAGATGATATTAAACTAATGACAGCTTGTGTGTGTTCTCTTCCTAAATGACGTTGGTTTGTTGCGAGTAGAAAATTGGCCTCCACTGTTCCGTCCTTACCACTGATTTATGTAAAGAAATTATAATATGGTTTTATTTTAAACTTATACTGCCTCTAAAGGTACCAGTAAGAAAAAAAATTAATAAACAGTGTTGTGTTTTCATGTCACTTTCATGTCGTCATGTCACTTTTTCACTTGACGTTTCCGTGTTAAATGTTTAAAAGTGCTAAATGTTTTTGTGTGAGATGTTCTCACATGAACGAACTAAATATTTTTGTGGCATGAGATGTTTTTGTGTGTGATATGGATTAAAACAAGATGTTTGGCATTACATATTTTCATGTTAGAATTAGATTTTTGTGAGAAAGTATGCTTCAAAGCTAAGGTCTGCTCAGAACGCTGACATGCACGCATCATGGCTGCCGTTCTCAGCGTTCTTTTGACGCGTCCGCTGAGCACGTTGTCAGAAATCAATGCCACGCATGCACAAGTATGATAAATGATTTAACTCAAAAAGTTTTAGTGTGATCATGAGAAAGTATTACAAGGGCATGAGATATTTTCACATAAGCATAGGATGTTTTTGCATGAGCATAAGAAAAAAATCAGGCAAACATCATGTTTTGCATGACTTGTTTTTGTGTGCTTATGCTTTAACACAAAAGGTTTTAATGTGATCATGAGAAAGTTTCATGTTATATGCTTTTAAACAGGAAGTTTTCACATGACCATGAGGACATGAGATATTTTCGCGTAAGCGTGAGATGTTTCTGCTTGAGAAAGTGTGCATGTTTTAACACAAAGTTTTAGCATGAGCTTGAGATATTTTTGTGTAAGCATGAGCGCTGTATGTTTCAACACAAGACGATTTTGCATGAGCATAAGAAACAAATCACACAAGCATGAGATATTTTTGTGTGAGCGTGATATGAATTAATGAAGAAGTTACTATGTGAGCATGATAAATGTATTGCATGGGTATGAAATTTTTGCGTAAGCAGGAGACATTTTTCTGTGAGTGTGTTGTTTTAAAACAGTTATTGCATGAACATGAGAAAGTACTGCGTGAGCATGAGATATTTTATTGTAACCCTGAGATGTTTTATTGTGTAAGAAAGTCTGGTGTTATATGCTTTAACATAAGTTTTCATAAGAGCAGAAGAAAGTATTACAAGGGAATGAGACATTTTGAAGGAGGCATAGCATGTTTTTGCACGAGATGTTCACAAGAGCATGAGAAAGTATTTCAAGAGCGTGGGATGTTTTTTGGGTGTGTGATATGCTTTTATGCAAGAAGTTTTCATATAAGCATGAGATATTTTTGCAAATATTATATTTGCAAGCACACCAATTTCTTAGAAGCTAAGATCCAAGTCTTACATGTGAAGGTCTAAATTCCGTGTCGCTCTATATAAGGCCATTAAGTTACTGCAGACACATTAATATTCCTTATAAAAAATATTGCATGAACACAAACATTTCTTATGTGCAGTGTAAAACTCACAATGTTTTCTGACTGGTCACTTTAGAGTCCTATCATACCTTTCCCCAGTAGGAAAAGGTTAAACTGCTGCCACATTATCATTTTAGTGTTAAACATGTCAAACTGCTCACTTTATTTCTCCAACTTTTGGCACTTCTTCCACAATTTTTCAACTAGACCACTTTTTTCACTTTTTGGTCTTATTTACATTATTCGTACTCAGTTTCAGCACCTGTATTTCTCCAGGACATGGCCCGTCTGGTTTTACACGGTTGTGTGTGTTTTCATGGTTCTTTCCAGCGTTTCACAATGCAGCCAAAGCCACACTGCCCTCAGGACATTTCACTTTGCAAGCGGAGGAGCATGACCCTTATTAGGCGTGGAAACGGGACCTCGGTGACATGCAGAGGAACTGACGTTTATGCTCCAGCTTTTAAGTAAAACGTAAACTGGGTTTTTCTTTATAATTTAGCTTTTTATTAACAGCTTGATTGGTTTTAATGCAGCTAAATACAAAATTTGTCAGAAAATGATTCTTACTACATACAGAACTGATACCACTGTTTACACAGCAACCCCTAATTAGTAGACTTGACCTTCTGTATTTAAAGTGCAGTGTTCTAGACTGTTCCTTGTGCAGTACTGCCATGTGTTGGACTGCTTCCTGTTCCGCCTTCTTGTATACCAACCACCGACTCATATATCTGAGTGAGTGAGTGAGTGAGTGATTATTTGTGATTGTGAACACACCACAGCACAGCACACAGCGCACCACCACGAAATGTGACCTCAGTATTTCAACCGTCTATGAAGGAGCAATGAGGAGGTGACATGGGGAGCAGTGCTTAGGGAGAGTAACCTGACCATGAGAGCACTGTGTGCTGTGCTGTGTTCAAATTAACCAATGTTAACATAAATGATCACATCATTGTAAGTTTAAATCTGCTAATGTTATGAACAGGTGAAAGAATTTTGAGAATCATTCATTAGCCAAAGGTTAGAGTTGGGATCAAGACCACCTAAACTGAGACAGAGACAAGGCCGAGACTCTGAAGGGCTGAGACCGAGTCGAGACCGAGACCGGACCAATGCACATTTTCCACCACATGACAAGTAAGTGGAACATGCAACATTAAAGATGTTTATTCAATATTTCTCTCTTCCATATCTATGATGAGGAAATCACTTCACTGGAAGCAGTTATCAACACTGATCTCATCACATGTTAAACTCAACAAACCACAGTGAACACTCCTCAAGACCAAACTCACTGGTTTATTGGCTTGTGGAGTTGTTATTATGCAGAGACATTCTATGGCTTAGTGCTGTGAAGATAAAGATGGTTAGTGCAGGTGGAAACACTTTATCCATTTGGTATCTATCTGGATAAAGAATAAAATTATTTGATAACAAATACTACATTTTTCTATATTTATTTTTCCCCATTGATTACTCTCTAAAATCATGAAGAAACATAAAGTTTTGGGTAATTTTGAGGCAATTTGGACTCAATTTGGTCTATAAAATGAGCTGATTTTGGCCTTTCTGTAAGACAACTACATTTTTGCGCATGATGGTGTTCCATATGAGAGTCACAAACACTAACTTGTGTTTACATTGTGAATAATCTAATTAATGCCTATCTACGCAATTATTTATGTTACTTGGAAATAACTTCACATACAGAGGGATAAATATAATGTGCGGTAAGTCGAAAGTCTTGTGATTTGGCATCTGTGTGGTTTCTGTAAGTTTAAAGTGATTCTGAGTTATTAAAACACTAATTAATAAACAAC
Organism: Distichodus sexfasciatus; assembly: GCA_032718565.1. Classification (NCBI taxonomy): domain Eukaryota; kingdom Metazoa; phylum Chordata; class Actinopteri; order Characiformes; family Distichodontidae; genus Distichodus; species Distichodus sexfasciatus. Next base: position 18,942 of record JAVGVS010000449.1, on the reverse strand, counting down.
ACAAAATGCCTGCGTTGGTCTCAAAGAGTTTTAATAGTAATCCAGAGTCTTCTTTGACCGAGTACAAATACGACTGAGGCCGAGACTTACAAAAGCTGGTCTCCAGCACTACAGCACTACCAGAGTTATGAGTAAAGCTAAAGTAAAGGCTGCCTTCCAACATGTCACACACAAATCTCCATAAAATAATGAATGAAACACTTTTATAACCATAAATTACTCCAGATAATAAGGTGGGCTTACATTTCCATCACTAACTTTGTTTTCTTTTCCTCCCTCTCTCTTTCACTCTCTAACAAAACCAGCTTTCTCTTAACAGCCCCCATGTGAACGTTCTCAATGGTCCCATTTTTACATTCACCAGAATGTCATTTCTTACCTCTTTAAAACACACTTTCGTGGCTCGACAAAACCGTAAATTTTGTCCTCCAACAAATCCACCGAACCCCGTTTCATTCAAACACTGTGGTCCCTAACGCCAATGTCTCGCCCCAATCCCGGCCCGGCTCGGCTAATGTGCACACTGCCGACGACTACGACGCGGGAAAAAATAAAAAGGTTCAGGGGCAGAAAAGGCTCATTATTAAAACCAGCAACACACTGCCTCATTCAGTGGTCCAGACCGGCGCGATTGGGCCATATGGATTTTTATACTGCTTTTCTCCCCGCACCCTGCTCACACTGTCAGGACAGAGTCACGTAAATGCGAAGCTTAAGCCGCCCTTGTTCGGGGTTAGAAGCGGCCTTCCAAAACGGTAATTGTGTGTGATAGGTTAAGCATGTAATGCGCTGCAGCCGGCCGAGGGCAACTCCTGCACCTCTCCCGGCATTGACCCGTTCCACTCTGTAGCGGTAACGCAGTAAAGCCCCAGCGCCCTGCCGGGGCCGGCGGTAAGACGTAATAAAAAGACGGGGCGAATACAGCGAACGGTTAAGTACTATTCAACCTGCTCCGGCAGCCAGGACGGCAGTTTAAAGGCCCAATTCTGAGAGAACAGGTCCCGGCCACTTTATTTGGCCCAGGCAATAAAAGTAGAGTTTATGACGAAACCATACGCGCTCACGTCCAGCGAGTTTTCCCATGTGCCGTTTTTGAATAGGGTTAGAATTACTGATATGGTAAAAATGTGTAAATATGCATGAAATATGTTAAAGAGCACAAAAATGTTTCTACAACTAGGCATTTATTTTACCACGTTTACAAGACGCTCTTGTCCAGCACAACTTCAAGTTCCTAACTGGCCCCTTACTGGGACAGTCTCCCTGGAGCAATGTAGCATTGAGGACCTTGCTCGGGAACCAGTGTTGGTAGTGCTGGAGGATTTAAACTAGGGATGAGTGATATAGCCTTAAAACAATATTGCAAAATTTTTAGGCTATATCGCGATACACAATATATATCTCAAAACCTTTACATTTCCTCCAAATTACAGTATAAAAGTTTTAAGGTATTGGTTGTTGTTATTTACCAGCTCTCTCACTGACTCTCTACCACCCATGTGAATGTTCTTACAACATCTCAGGGCAGTCATCTCAATATTGGTCATAATGTTATGGCTGATTTGTGTATTTTTGGGTGTATTTAGAAAACACAAATACACATGGACATGAGCCATTCCAGATGACCTCGACATATTGTGATGACCTTCAATCACCGATCATCTGTTCACCATGTGTAGCCCTAACAGTCCTTAAAGAGAATCTGGTGTGTTTTTCTCTACCTTAGGCTTATTCTAGTGTGTGTGTGTAGGAGTTCTCCACATGCTTCATGTTGTTGTGTTCAGGACGCCCTGCACGACTCAGATTTCTCATAGTTTGATGTGTAAATGCTGACACTGTCTCGAAATCAGCACATCTCTGATGAAAACTGACCTGCACCTGTAGAAATGTTTACTTGTTTAGCTTTATGTAGTATAAAAGTGCTGAAACTGTAGATTTAACTACTAGAAATAGTAAGAACACTGTGTGTTTTTTTGACTAATGCAGAGGCATTCTATGGCTTAGTGGCTGAAGAAAAATAAGGTTAGTGCCAGACAAAAACACTTCTTTATCCATTTGGTTTTCATCTGGATAAAAAATAAACTAAAATTGAAAATGAAGAAATGCTAAAGTTTGAGATAATTTTAAGTGGATTTGGACCCATTTTGACCCATAAAATGAGCTGCTTTTGGCCTCTCTGGACTACATTTTTGTGAGTGATGCCGTTGCCGCATGAGCACGTGTATTTACATTAGGAGTAAGGCAATTAATGCATTTTTTATGCAATGACTTCAGTTTTTGTGCAGGGAATATCAAATGACAAATGTCACATACAGAGGAATAAATGTCTCTTAAGTTTAAAGTCTTGTGATTCTGACAGTATCTGTAAGTTAATTAAAAAACAAATTAATTAACAATGCAAAATATGTGCCGGTCTCTAAAAGTTGAGGTGGTTGATGATAATGTGAGCAGCATGGAGAAAGCTGGAATAAGAGAATAGCAGATGTATTTTCTCATGACAGTGCTAAAAAGTAAAGGAACAGGCTTCACATTAAAATGGAAAGTGGTGCTGCTGGAAATGTGGAAAGGCTGCTTACTCACGAGTCTAATCTAACACACCTGCTCCCACTAATCATGCGCTGAAGAGCGTGTGGGTATTAGAAGCAGGTGATGCAGATTAGGGCTGGAAATAAACTTTGCAGGAGGGGTTTGTTTGAGAGGAAACCTTTTGGAACCCAAAATTATTCATAGGTGCTTATCCATGAGCTGTCCAAGTGTGAAATCAACGTCCCATTTCCACAGTTCAGTGTGGTCTCATAAGTGATCTGTAATGGTGAACTGGCTAATATTCGTCCAAAGTGGTAGTTCTGTCCAACATGTAGCTTGTTCACATTTCAGGAATTTAACAGGTTAGGGTTGGATATTAAAGCAAGTGATTATTTGTGAACACAGCACAGAACACAGTGCACCACAACCAAATGTGACCCATCCACAAAGGAGCAGTGGTCAACTTTTTTGGCAGCACCCTGGGAGCAGTGCTTGGGGGTGGTAGATTACACATGAGTACCTCAGCGGTACCTTTACCGGTCTGGTACTTGCAACCCTCAGATCATGGGGTCAAATCCGTAATTGCTACTTTACCAACTGCCCCTCAGAGGAACTTGGGGTTAAAAGTCTTGCTCAAGGACCAAGTGGTGGTAATGCCAGAAGTAGGATTCGAATCCATAACCTCCTGGTCAGTAGGCGAGTGTCCTGACCACTAGGCCAGAACCACCTCACCTCACCTCACAGCAGAGTTAGTCTAGGTCTATTTTAATTTTGATTAAATGAGGAACAAGTGATTGTGAAGCACACATCATCCAGCACCTTGTAGCTACAATACCTTGAGAAACCCAGAGAAAGAGAGAAAGAGAGAGAGAGAGAGAGAGAGAGAGAGAGAGAGAGAGAGAGAGAGAGAAAACGTGGGTGAGAAACAGACGGACAGACATAGAAAAAGAGCGTGAAGGGGACTCTAGACCAACAGTGAGAGAAAAAAAAATGAGAGAGGGGGGAAGAGGTAGAGAGAGAAAAGAAGGAAGGGGAAGCGAGAGAGAAGAGAGAAAGATAGAGGAAGAGTGTCAAAGGGAACTTTAGGAGAGAGAAAGAGAAAGAGTAACTGACCAGAGAGAGGGAAAACAGACAGAGAAAGGGGGAAGAGAGAGAAAAGGAAGGATGGGAGGGAGATGGATGGAGAAAGAAGAGATAAAGCAAGAGAGAGAGACATAGTGAGAGAAAGAGAGAAACAAGAGAAACAGATAAATGGAAAGTAGGTGAAAAGATATTAGGGAGAGGGAGGAAGAAGAGAGAGAGAGAAATAGAAAGGGTTAAAGAGAAAGGAATGAAGTGAAGGATTTTTGTCATTGTGAACACACCACAGCACAGCACACAGTGCATGTGAAATGTGACCTCTACATTTGACACATCCACGAAGGAGCAGTGGGCAGCTAACAAGCACCCGGAGAGCCATGCTTGGGGACGGTACCTTGCTCATGAGTACCTCAGTGGTAACTTTACTGGCCCTGGATTTGAACCTGCAACCTTCTGCTCACAGGGCGAACACCCTACTGTTACGGCACCAACTGCCGTGAAGACAGGTGTCAGAAGGAGAAACAAGACCGAGAGAGAAAGAGAGAGAGGTATAAGAGGGAAGCTAATTAGTGAACACTGCTATCTGGTGTGTGTGTGTGTGTGTGAGCGTGTGTGTGTGTGTGTGTGTGTGTGTGTGTGTGTTAATCAGTGCTGTGTGTTTGGAGCTCCAGCCTGACGTTCATATTGACTGGTGAGGAGAAAGCTGGCAGAACTAATGCACTGTGTGATCTCCCTGCAGCTCCACACTGCTCCTTTAATCACCCAAGTGCTATCGATGAGCACGCCGACACCGCTTCACACGGCCGCCCGTTAGCACAATGCTCCCACAATCACACCGTCACCACAGAGACGCGCCATTATTCAGCTCGCTGCGGAACGGTGGCGCTTTACCCTCCCACCTGCTCGGCCTTTCAGCTCGGGGGATGGAAATTAGCTCCGTCTCTCACCTGAGACTCTCTCCCTCTCTCCCTCGATCTCTCGCAGGATTCCCACCGCTGTGCTGGAAATAAGTTGAACTGAGATTAGTGGATTTGGAAAGTCCTGTTGAAAGGGAGTTTAAATGAGATCGGCGGTTTGAACCCGGCTGATTAACGGTCCGGCTGATGGAGCTTCGTCCGTTTCGCATAATTTAGTGAACGAGACGTGCAACGTGGAGCTTAGAGAGTTCAGTACGACACCAAGAGTGAGCAACGATAATTTCAGATATCAAAAACTTTCTGAACGTTAGATTACACAGCAGCAGACATTCATTCATTCATTATCCGAACCCTTTAATCCCAACTGGGGTCGTGGGGGGACTGGAGCCTATCCCTTACTTACGGGCGCAAGGCGGGGATCAACTCTGGCCAGATGCCAACAAACTGCAGCGCACACATACTCACACAATCACACTCTCATATGCACCTTATGGGACCAATTTAGAGTCGCCAATTAACTTATAGTGCAATGTGGAAGGAAACCGGAGCACCCGGAGGAAACCCACGCCAACACGGGGAGAGCATGCAAACTCCACACAGAAAGGCCCCGCGGCCGACCCGGAGATCGAACCCAGAACCTTCTTGCTGTAAGGTGTCAGCGCTAACCATGGCGCCAGCAGCAGACGGTGTGGTATAAACATTAAAATGTTAGAGCATCTCTGACCCTGTTGCACCTCACATTTACATTTAAAGCGTTTAGCAGACCCTCCTAATTTCTGGGAACATCGTTTACAATCGTGGAAATATAAATGTAAAGTATAAACTGGAAGTAGAAAACAAATATGTGCAATTTTAGTATGATGAGGTGTTCATAATGTGTGTACACTCACATGGAGAAGAACTACAGTTGCTGTACTGGAATGTTGTTTAGTGCATTAAACGAATGTAAGATTTAGTGATTTCTTGCACACATCTTTATGCAGAACATTAGCTTATTGAGTCAATTCTTCACTATTTATTTCATCAATAATAAAATAATAATTTAATATCTGTATTTCCTGCTTCTTTTATTTGATCCCATGCAATATTTGTAGTTCATTTTATTTTGTGCAGTGGACTTTCTTTTCCTCTACTTCTTAATTGTATAGTTACACATTTTCAAGTTCTTCTAACAATATTTGTACATTTTATTTAGTTTCTCTTATTTTATGCAATGTTTGCACTTTAACTTGGTCTCATTTACTTTATTTTTATGCAGTGTTAATGAAAGGTTTGTATATTTTATTACTTTGCTTCAAGCAATAGTTGCAGCTTTCACTTAATTTTACTTAACTTTGTGCCATATTTGCATGTTTTACCTACTTTCTTTTAATCTAATTCCATGCAATATTTGTACATTTATTTTGATTTACTTTCATTTTACTTTAGGCAATATATTCGTAATTTTACTTAATTTTACTTACAGTTTCTACTTAGTTTTATTTATTTTATTTATTTATTTATTTATTTATTTTAAGCACAAATTTAAGATGCAACTTATGATAATATTGGTGAATGAGCTCCATTTGTCCCTGCCTTTAAAAATGACTGATGTCCTCTAACAACCCCTGGGTGACGTTCTCACACACATAAACACACACAAACACACACACACACACACACAAACACACCTGCCCCCCCACCCTTGGGGGCAAAATCAACTCCCTTATTAAGATGGTAATGCCTGTGAACTGCGAGTCGAGATGGGGTTGTGTTGTGTGTGTGTGTGTGTATGTGCATGTGTGTGTATTTTTTTGGAGCAGGGCATCTTTCCCCTCAGTCAACCAAGCTCGTCATGTATTACACAGGAACGCAAGTGGAATTCAGCGCAGCTGCGTAATCAATCCGAGGGCCGTCCTTCTCAACGCCCGGCAGCCAACAGCCAGACGCAAGCTGCTGCCGCTCGCAGGAATTTACATGCAAATAAAACCGTGGAAAAAAAGGAAAATAATAAAAGAAAAGAAAACGCTCGGCATCTGGACGCCTCGTTTTTCTCCTCCCTGCATTACCATTCCTGGTGAAGTCACGGCTAATATGATGTGACGCCAAAAATAATAGTTGTCTCGATCCACAATTCATCTAATAATGTTTAATTTTACTCCTCATTTAACATCATTTCCTACTCGCTGATTACCAGACATGATAGCATTAATTTGAGCAAGATGTACGAGGTATCAACGAGCGGCAGATTCCTGTCGCAGCGCGAAAGCCCAAAACTTGAAAAGCCAAAAAAATGAATTGCTTAATCATCTTCCGATGACACGGCTCTTTAATGTCATGCCTTATTTACTGGAGAGAATTAAAATCGTGGCATGCCAGCGTCCCGCTCGCTATTAACTCGTCGGCTCTCCATGAGAAACGCGGCATTCGTCTTGCGAAGGTTGCAATTTGGCATGCAATACATGCAAAACAATGCAGCAATAACAAGGCCGTAATGATAATACATAAACAACGCTGGCACGCACCCTCGCCAAGCACGAGTCACGCCAGCGCCATCAACGTCGCTAACAGAGTTATTGGAGCTATATATGCGGCTTTACCGATGCAACAAAATAAAAATAAATAAATTGTGAGTTATGTCGAGTTTGGCGGGTAGGGAAGCAACAAAAACGTTGACAGAAACCGTGACGACGTGGCCACGTTACTCATCCACGCTGGAAACATTACCAGAATATGTAATCCCTGACATGCGGTTCTGTTTGCAGTTATGAGACGTCATACGTCAAGTTCTGTTTTTATGACAAGTTGAGTGTCTTGAGTTGGTTCAGACACTTTAAAGGAGCTAGATGTAAGATTGTGGCCAAAACTGGTACTGCAGTCAAATTGAAAACAGTGCAGCGCGTTGTTTCCCCTTCCCCTCCTCCCCAGACTCGAGGTTGCCAGATAGGTTGGCGGATCCTCATATTTGGCCAATCTAGCATCTAATGTTATGTTTGGTCTTGCCATAATTAGCATGCTAATGTTTGCACTGTTACCACACTGTCTCAGCGTAACACAACAGTACAGTATAGACCTTCCACTGTTTCAAAACACTAAAAACAAAAAATCCTAAATTTTACCCCACGCAACATAAACGCTCGTTTTTCTTGGAAACCTCCGTTACAACAAGCGACTGGTTTTTCCGTGGAGGGTCACATATGACATATTGTTTTTATTTCTTGTATCACTTCTTAATTAACAATAACTGGCCGTCATTAACTTGATTTGAATTAAACTTAGCAAATGTTGATTTTTTTTTATTCATGTTGACTCCAGTAAACACACAAGCATGCTTTAAATCTCCTCCTCTTTTAATCTGCAGTCTTTTTACCTTTCCTTCTTTCATTTAATCTGTTAATTTCCATTTCTATTTTCATTTGCAGAGTATTAGGAAGGGATAATGATGCATCTCTCTATGTGTTGTACTTGTATAAGTAAGTGATGAATCTTGAATTGTGAGTTTAATGCGAGAGCCACAGCAGGTTCCTTTGTTTGAGATGCATGTCGCGAAAAGTCAATGAGCTGCATTCATCATGCTGTTAGTGGAGGGGTGTGTGAGCTTTGTAAGGGAGAGCCTGGGAACAAACTCCTTCTCTCTCTATCCCTGTGTGTGTGTGTGTGTGTCTCTGTGTGTGTGCGTGTGTGTGTTGCAGTGTGTGTGCGTGTGTGTGTTGCAGTGTGTGTGCGTGTGTGTGTTGCAGTGTGTGTGTGTGTGTTGCAGTGTGTGTGCGTGTGTGTGTTGCAGTGTGTGTGTGTTGCAGTGTGTGTGTTGCAGTGTGTGTGTGTTGCAGTGTGCTGGTTTGTCTCTAATTTGAGCCTGTTGTCAGTGAGAGTGCTGGCCTTGCCCTGAATAAGTCTGGGGATTGAATTACTCTCTCCCTCCTCTCTCTGTGACCTCGTCAGCACAGGGGTTAAGGAAAGAGAGAGTAAGAGAAAGAATGAGAGAGAGAGAGCGAGAGAGAGAGGGAGAGAGAGAGAGAGAAAGAGGGGCCCCTGGTTCGTCACTACGGGCCCCTCGCTCTCTCGCAATACCCCCCGAGGGCCCGGCGCTGCTGAGCTCTCCTCTCTTTTTTCACCTCAGATCTGTGCTGTACCTATTACACACGCTCCATCCCTCCATCCCTCCCTCCGCCGAAATGACCGGCTGCAGTTGCCGTAGCACCCGGTGGAAGGCTTGTCCCCATTAGGACTGATTGTTGACCTGATTTTTCCTCCTCTCCCCAGCGTCCCCCGCAGTCACAATTCCAGCATTTGTGATATTGTGACGTTGTTATTCTCAGAGTGTTTTTCCCTCCCTCTCTCCTACACTCCCTTCCTCCCTTGCTCACTCCCTCATAGGCATTGTTCTTTTCTTTTCTTTTTGCTTTTTTAACAACATCAGAAATTCCACAATACGAACAGAAGAAGGATGAAAGTGCAAACAGAGAGGCAGAGAGAGACAGACAGAAAGAATTGGAGAGAGAGATGGAAGGGAAGAAGGAAAGAGAAATTAAGAGAGGGAGAGAAAGAGAAAAGAGAAACAGAAAAAAGGACGGAGAGAGGGAGGTGGAGAAAGCGATGAGAGAGAGAGAGGAAAATTGTGAGGAAAAGAGTGAGAGGTGGAGAAAGGAAAAGAGATGGGGTGGGAAAGGGAAAGAGAGATCAAGACAGAGAGAGCAAGAGATGGAAAGAGTGAGAGAAAGAGAGAGTGAAAGAAAAGGTGATGTGGAAAAGGGACAGAGAGAGAGAGAGAGAGATGGATGAGAGAGTGCAATGTAGACAAAGAATAATGTAGTTTTTGTGTGTATTTTACAAAGGCTGCAATGCAAAAATCCCGTTACTGCAAATTAATTACAACAGCATCTCTCCCTCTCTCTCTCTCTCTCTCTCTCTCTCTCTCTGCCCATCCTCTGCCGTGACTATTGTTTTGCTTTAATACCTCACGGAGTTCCACCTTCTCCTGTAAAAAATTCAGGAGCCCCGTTAGACTCGTCTGGAGTCAAGGTCAGAGTGAGCGCATGCTGATGACAGACAAATCTCTTTCATTTTTCATGAGTTGCTTAAAGGCATAGAGCGTTTTTCTGCCAAAGCGCAGCCCGTATAATGCGCCGTCAGATTTTTCTCCTCTACTCGCTCCCTCTCTCTCTCTCTACCTTGCTCATTATGTCAAGCTATACACACACACACACACACACAAATACACTTATTTGCTTTGAATTGATGTTTTGGACTCACAAGGTGTGTACGCCTCACATAGCATGAGGGCAAGGGCACATAAATACAAGCGGGCAGAAAGGGAGGGAGAGAGAGGGAGGAGAAGAGAGAGAGAGGGAGAGAACAATGATGTCTGAGTCAATCTACTACAGCTAAAAAAATGCTGGTAAGCTCGTTCACACTTTTCTCGTCTAGTTGACTGGATGCAGGTTTGTTGACGAGTCGAATATGAGCCTAAAACAAGTTTAAAAGTCTACAAATGAACATGTTCACAGCAGATGCTTTTACTTTTACATCATTAAAAATAACAACACAAACAGGAAAAAGGATGAAAGTACGAGGAAACAGTGAGTCAGAGGCAAGATGCAGAAAGATGTGGAGGGAGAGTGAAAGTGTGTGAGAGAGAGAGACTTAAGGAAACGCAAAGATGAAGAAATACTGAGGTGAGGGGAAAGAGAGACAAATATGACTCAGCACAAATATGATAACACAACGCAAAGTGTGTGTCATGACCCCCCCCGGACTTCGGCCACGCCAGCCCACTGGACTTTGGTGATGCGACCAGCAGATGCTGCCATTTCGTCTTGTTTGGTGTTTTGAGTTTAGTCCCGTGCTCCCTGTCAAAGTCCTCCCCCCCCCTTCCTATTGTGTCTGATTGGCTGATCGCGGTGTATTAGTCCCCTCACCTGGTTCTGCTTTGTTTCTGTCCAGCCCCTTGTGTCTGATTGGTTGATCACGGTGTATTAGTCCCCTCACCTGGGTCTTGTTTGTTTCAGTCCAGTCCCCTGTTTCTATTGGTTCTCCCTTCATTGTTTAATTCTGGTTGTTTTCTGTGTTATTTTCTGATTGGTTTTCCCTCGTTTAATGTTCCTGATCGTTGTTACCCTTCCCCTTTTTAAGCTTAGCTTGCCCAGTGTCTCTTGCCGGTCCACCCTCACACTACCCTCCCTGTGTCAGTGTGCTGTTTATGGGTTTTTGGGGTTTTTTTTATATATGATTCTCACAAAGAGTTTTGTTTTGTTTGTGGCCCTTGTGCCGGTTTTTGTTGAAGTTTGAAATCTGTCAATAAATATGGCTTGCACTGTGACCTCGCCTCATGTCATGTCGACTCCCATCGTGACAGTGTGACAATACAACACAAGTATTACTCAGCAAAACACAAATGACACAACAGAACACAAACCTGACAACACAAGTGTGACACAACACAAATGTGACCCTCCACGGCAAAACCAGTCGCTTGTCGCAACGGAGGTTTCTGAGAAAAACGAGCGTTTATGTTGCGTGGGGTAAAATTTTGAAACAGTGGAAGGTCTATACTGTGCTGTTGTGAATAAATTTGGCTGAAAAACTTACCTTTTCCATCCTAAAAACGTGACTTTCTTGAGGTGAGGAATTCAATTCCAGCAGAATGTTAAAAGTTTGTGTTTTGACCGCTCTACTTCAATATTTACGCTAAATCCACTGGTTGACTAGCGTGAAGATATTTCTCCGGAATCCATCTTGGTCTCCCGAGTTCAGTTAACCTAACGCAGGTAGGCTATCCGTGTGGCTGTGAATGCAGCGTAGGCTACCGTAAATGCAAACGTAGCCGCGGCCGCACCAAGCGTCTGTGAGTGCTACGGCGATAGTCAACTTCAAAGGCAGATTTCTCCGTTTCTCACTTGGCGTGACAGGAGAAACCCGACTCCTTTGAATGAACATAATAACTCAATTTTGAAAATTTGCGACAAGCGACTGGTTTTGCCGTGGAGGGTCACAAATGTTTCCAGGAGACTTTTTTCCAGGATCTCATATTTTTGATTATTATGGTGCTAATGTGGTGGAAAACAATAAAAATTGATATTTGAGATATAAATTGTTGTCAAGGTTTAATTGTACATATTTATGTAAATATACATAGTATATGTTTGAGTCTCCTACTTAAGATACTTTATGTTGAGATTACAAACAGCTAGTTTGAGATCGAGATAATGAGAAGAAACTGAACTCTGCTAACTTACAAACCCTGTGTGTGATGCTGTGTCAGAGTGTGTGTTTTACAATCTAAAGGAGAGAGCATTTAAATGTGTAAAAACCACATATAAGCTGATGTGTTAGAGTGAGAGAGGTTGTGTGTGTGTGTGTGTGTGTGTAAATCTCAGTATGGGGCCATCACCGTGACCTGTACCTGTTCACTCCTGCCATGTTTTCCCTTCAACCAAAACAGTCACACACTTTACTCTCAATGTGATGTGACAGCAGCTACACACACACACACACACACACGCTCATACATACTCACATAAACACACATCCACATATGTATACACACACATACGTGTACACAAACACACACACACACACACACTGTCTTTGTGCTTCTGCAGCCTCTTGACTGCACCACATCTATCCAGATGGCACATGAGAGACGAATCCCGCTGGTTGTAGACGGAATCGTGGGAGTCATCGTCGCCGCGGTTACCCCCTCCTCCGCCCGAGCGACACACGTTTGATTCGGGCCGTGACGCGGTGGATGAAAGTGGGAAACAGCGCAGGCGAGAACGCACGAGCGAGGCCTTGATGCAGAACCGCGCACACCGCACACCTAGCAGGCATCAAAGTGGCGACGCATGTCTCACGAACGCTGCTGCCGTCGTCCTGAAGAGAGGAAGAAGAGGAGGAGAGAGAACGACAAGTTACACACAGCACAACACACTGTTACATGCTGCTCACATGACTTCTGCTCTGCTGCATGTTTGATTAGTGTGAGAGTGGGTTAGATTGTGTGTGTGTGTGTGTGGGGGGGTCTTTCTCCTTTCTTCTCCTTCTCCACTACATCCTCCCTCTATCTCATCACATCTCATTTGCATTGTATTGTGTCATATTTGTGTTGTGTTGAGTCACACTTATTTTGAGTCACATTTGTGTTGTATTGAGACATTATTGTGTGATGAGTCAGTTGTGTTGAGTCACACTTGTGTTGCGTCACACTTGCGTTGTGTTGAGTCACACTTGCATTGTGTTGAGTCACATTTGTGTTGTGTTGAGGCACACTTGCGTTGTGTTGAGTCACATTTGCGTTGTGTTGAATCACACTTGCGTTGTGTTGTCACATTTGCGTTGTGTTGAGTCACACTTGCATTGTGTTGAGTCAGACTTACGTTGTGTTGAGTCACATTTGCGTTGTGTTGAGTCACACTTACGTTGTGTTGAGTCACACCTGTGTTGTGTTGAGTCACACTTGCGTTGTGTTGAGTCACACTTACGTTGTGTTGAGTCACACCTGTGTTGTGCTGAGTCACACCTGTGTTGTGTTGAGTCACACTTGTGTTGTGTTGAGTCACACTTGCGTTGTGTTGAGTCAAATTTGTGTTGTGTTGAGTCAAACCTGTGTTGTGTTGAGTCACATTTGCGCTGTGTTGAGTCACACCTGTCTTTTGTCGAGTCACACTTGTGTTGTGTTGAGTCACATTTGCGTTGTGTTGAGTCACACTTGCGTTGTGTTGAGTCACACTTACGTTGTGTTGAGTCAAAGCTTTTTTCAGTGCTGTGTATTTGTAGTGTGTTTATATGTCTTGCATGTTTTGTCATTTTGATGAAAACGTTTTGTATTTCGAACTGCTTTGGGAACGTTCTCTGTCACATCTCTGTCACAAATCTACAGAAAATTATGGAAAATAAAGAAAAAAATTGTTGAGACTGAAACTTATTTTTCCCAAAATAAGTTGTGGTCAGAAACACACACACATGCAAACACACAGAGCATATTACCCCAACTGCTTATTCAAAACCGGAAATAATCCTCGATTCCTCGAGACTGACTGCTTTACAAAGCGTAATAATCATTAGTGTATTTCTGGACGGTCAGCCGCTCTAATTGCCCTAATCCCCTGCATTTCAGCATGTTATTAAACGTTGGTTAGTAAAAACACACGCAAGCTGGTATTGACTGAAATTCCCTGAGCAGCTTTTCAGGTGAATCGATTGTGTTTCTCTCAGGCAAACTTGAATCGCACTAAACCTCTGACTGACAAAACTTTTCCCTGTGGAAAGCCGGCCCAAAACTCACCGCTATCGACCCGCGGCTTGATGAGCGCCGAGAAACTGAAAGGAAACAAGTCTCTCTCTCTTTCTTTCTCTCTCTATCACTCTCTGTCTCTCTCTCGCTTTATGTCTCTGTGTCTATTTCTCTGTATAACGCTCTTGTGCTATTTTACACTAGCGCCGTCTGTCTCTCGCTCTGTCTCTTGTCTTATGTTAATGTGGGTCTATTGTCTAATTAAAAAGTCATTGTAGTGCTCTCTATTCTTAGCCAATCACACAGCTCTCTAATGAACTATAACTAGTATAATATTGCATGTTATTTATTCATAATAACAAATGTGCAAAATTACACCAACAGCATTTCACCTACTGTCCACTTACAAAGAGGAAGATAGTGATGTGGAGAGAAAGATGGAGGATATATAGAGAGAAGGAGAGCACAGATAGATAGAGAAAATAAAAGGATGTTTGGGATAAATAGAGAGTGAGAGATAGAATATAGAGACAGATGAGAGAGAGAGAAAAGAGAGGTAGAAAGAGAAGGTAGAAAAAAAAGAGAATGATAGATAAGAGAGAGAAGAAGAAGAAGAAGAAGAAGAAGAAGAAGAGAAGGTAGAGATCGACTTACTCAGTCTCTTCTGTTCAGGCCCCTGAGTGTTTTGGTTGATTGTTGTGGCACAAGTCAAGCTGCCCCTACCTCATAACCTTCCTCCCACATCCTGCCTCTTCCTCCTACATCTTGCCCCTTTCCTCTTACCATCTGCCCCTAAGTCCTACCCCTCCTTCTACCTCATGCCTCTATCTCCTAACCAACCAACTCTTTCTCCTACCTCATACCTCTTGCCCTTAGCTCCAACATCCTTCCCCTCCTTCTACCCTTACCTCTGACCTCCTGATCCTACTCCCTGCTCCTGTCTCCTGTCCCTACTTCCTGCTTTTATCCCTCACCTCTCACCCCTACCTCTTCTCCCTTTCTCCAACCTCCTCTATGCAAATGTTTGGACATCCTAAAGTAATACCACACTGACACACAGACCCAAACACATCCCTCAGGTGCAGTTAGAGAACAGTTTAGGAAAATGAATATTTATTTTAACATCCGCTTGTGCTTAAAGCATCCCGTGGTTGGTATGTAGCCACGTCACGCTGTAACGGCATCAAAACCAGACACTCTCACAGCACCTGGGACTCGTCCCCACAGCCTTCAGCCTCGCCTGGGGCCAAAACAATACACCGCGAACATGAGGAAACACACACACACACACACACAGGCCTTGGAGAGATCTTACCACAAAGCCTGCACTGACGCTGCCTGCTGCTACTCAGCCGTGGAGTGATATCATGTTGGCAGAGAGGGAGAACTGGTGATGAGTGATGTCATCAGTATGCGACAAAATTGACAAGATAAAAAAAATGAAAAGAAATGTGGAATAGTGGAGAGGGGCAGACGAGGGTTCAGCTAGCTGGGAGATGGGATGGGGAACCGGAGAATGGATTCGGGGCGTGAGAACTCAAGCAACCTCATAGTTAGTATGGACATTCCATAAATAATGAACGGAACAGTTAGTAACACAGTTCTACAGGTTCTACAGAGCTATAGGAGTGGAACAGTTACGGAGTTGGGCCCGTGATCGGAAGGTTGCCGATTCAAATCTCGAACTGATAAAGGTACCACTGAGATACTCATGAGCAAGGGACCATCCCCAACCACTGCTCCACGGACACTGCCCAAAAAGACCCTTCACAGATGGGTCAAATGCAGAGGTCACATCATCGTTTCAATCAATTCTGCAGAGCTGCTTACCTGCAGTCATTAAAACCCAAAACCTGCTGTCAGAGAATTTCAGACACGATCCACCAACAACTGTCGGAAAATATGTGTAAAAAATCTGCAGCAATCTGAGCAAGACATTAGTATACTGGACTGTCACATGGCCTTTGAATCCACAAGAGCAATTACACTTGGAGGCAGCAGTGGGCGAGTAATGAGACAGAATAAATATTTTCTCTTTCTTCTCCTGCCACCCATGTAAGCGTCGTCGAAGAGCCGACCGACAGAAGCTGCGCTCCTCCGCCCCAACTCCGGGGGAATATACATCAAAGTCACTCTCATTATTTATGTAATGACATTTGCTTGGCCACTGATTAGCTACCTTATCAACCTCGCTAATAAAGGAGGCATAACCCCCCGCTTTATCATTCATTTATCCCCAGTCATTTTGAATAATATCACAGGATTGTAATGTAATCGTTATGCGGCGCGACATGCGTGGACACGGCCGGTGGCGGAGGCTGTCAGAGTTCACGCCTCTTAATTTGCTCGCTCTCTGCCATGGCCATGGAAAGGGGGAGGGAGGAGAGAAAAGGGGAAAAAAGAGAAGCGTGTGAAAGGAAGACAGCAAGGATGAGCAGGAGGAGGGAGGGCAATTTTTTTTTTGTTTTGTTTTTTTTAGAAGGGGAACTGATGCTTTATAACGGGATGGAAATATTCAAAAAATCAAACCAATTAGAAGTAGAGAGGGAAACAACAGGGAAGAAGGGGGAAAAGAAGGATGAATTGAAAAGAACAGAGAAAAAATAGACCACTCTATTTCAGAAAATGTTCCTTATCCACCTGCTTGATACCTGCTGTCCAATTAGGGGGGGGGGGGAGTGTGGGGAGAAAAACAGACCGCTATCCATCCTAAAAAAAGATTTTCAACTTTTAAATTTTGATTTTAAATTAAAATTTAAAATTGACCTTTTTACCCTGTTACCTCACCTGTTAACACCTGCTGTCTCTACCATTAAGCCACACCCCTCTGTTAATATATAATTAACTAATTCCACTTTGAGAGAAGGGTGTGGCCAGTGAAGGAGATGAGAAGTTTGAGATATAATGAAGGGTAAAAGAAGGAGTGAAATGAGGAGAAATACACACCACTCTTCTTAAGAGAAGGTAGATTGACATTTTTACATTTAGCGGACACTCTTATCCAGAGCGACTTACATTTCCTAATTTCAGGGACTGTTCTCCTGAGAGCAACTTAGGGTTAAGGGTCTTGTTCAGGAACCCAATGTTGGTTACGCCGGAGGTCACATTCGAACCCACAACCTCTTGGTCCAAAGGCGAGTGTTCTACCACTAGGCCACCAACACTCCAGATGTCAAAATTTAATATTGATTTCAAATATAATTAATTTGTTTTTTACATTGAACTTCACATGTCTCTCTCACTAGCCACGCCCCTCCTTCAACGTATAATAGACAAGAGACAATGAGTTTAGTGTGAGAAGAAGAAGGGGAAAATAGGTGGTAAAATGAAGATGAAAGTGTCAAGCCTGTCTCTCCCACTGGCCACACCGCTTTCTCGACGTCTAATTAACTATTAGAAACCAAAACTACAAATGAAAAAAAAGAAAAACTCAGTTGCATCTGGAGCGACTTCACAAAGTTCAGTAAGAAGGCTGAACTCTACAGAGCCCCTAGCGGATCTTCTAACTAACCAATCAGAAGTCGATATGGGGGTGTGACCAGTGGGTGGCATGACGACAGTTTGGATTGGGTGAGAAATCGTAGTCACCCAAAAGGTTAAACCTCAAACCAAAAACTGCAAATGAAAAGCTGCAAAGAAACTCAGTAACTCAGCAAGTCAAGGCAAGTTCCCATGAAAAATCCACAAAACGGGACGTTACATTTCTAGAAACTTTTGTCACAGAGCCCCTAGTGGTGAGGAGGTTGTGTTGAATCTGGGGATGTCAGTGAAGAGAACACAGAGTCAAAAAATGGAGAGAAAGAATTAAATTCTCATTTTGAAACAATGTTACCTCCATTGCATTTGATATTTATAAGAATTGCATGCTAGCATTATGCAGATATTTTTATAAACACGTTTTTTTTTAAGTTTATATTTTTAATTGCATTTACACAACATTTGGTTAAAAAAAATTCTCTGTACACACTACAACAAAATGATTCCAAAATGTTTACCACTTTTCTGCATCATGTTTTTTTTTCCGTCAGTGAATAGCAGGCGACATGGCTAGAGTGGATCATGATACAGTAGCCTTCTTCATGCTCAATTGTATTTAATGAATTAAAGGTATTTAATGTATTTTACATGTAAATGAATGACCCAAATGTATACACTATTTGCGTTTATGAAAATATCTGCATACATGTAAACAGGCCCTCAGTTTGTACACAACTTTTAAGCCAACCGACTGCTGTCATTTCGGACGAGAAAAAGGGTAATATTATTAGGATGGAGAGAAAGACCAGGCTGCACTGCTTCGGAAAATGTTAAATGTCAAACCTATTGACCCGCCTGTTGATGTGCGTCCTCCGCGGAGAGAGAAGTGGCTCGACTTGACTCGACTCGACTCGACTCGACTTGACTTGACTCGTCTCATCTCGTCTCGGCTCGGCCCCGCCGGCACTACGACTCGAACTTTCTCAGCCGCAGATCAGACACTGAGGCGGCCGTAATGCAGAGCGCTTCCCCAGCACTTATCCATTTTCACCCCCAACACATGATGGATTTGCCACATCAGAAGAGAAAAGAATAAGACAATATGAGAAATTACGGCGGCTTCGGCGGGGGTGGCGGCGGTGGAGGAGCGACGGTAAATGTAATTTGATTGACACAAATTACGGCCGGCGTGTCGGGGAGTCGACTCCGCCAATAATATTCCTGTCACAAATCTCATATATCCTCCCCTATATCAGCCAGTGTTTATTCACTCCTCCCTCTCTCTCTTTCCCTCACTCTCTCTCTACAACTGCAGGATATTACATTTGTTTAGGTGTGTGTGTGTGTGTGTGTGAGCACTCAGGATGAGCGCGTTGGAACGCGTAACACGTTGCCAGTAGTGACAGGAAGGAATATTCCGGTGATGTTGTCGATCATAACTACACACAGCAGGGCCAGAGGACAAACTCTAGATTCTTTATTTGCACCAAACACAATTATTCAATTATAGTGAAAATTTAAAGTTTTCTGTGCCAGTATTCTTGCACATTTGTCAAGGTGTGTAACTATAAATATACTCTAATAAGTCTATAAAATTCATTTTTTACTAATTTTGACTCCTGTCTCATGGTGAGTCCTTTCTTTGATGCTTACTGCATTAGCTGCTTTTGTGCTGCTTTTTACGACTTTTGCTTGGACCCCGCTATTTGCTTTATTATTATTATTATTATT